>JANHFR010003227.1:148961-159404 GCA_032468015.1 Mimophis mahfalensis | reverse complement strand
AGGAAAGGAAAGGAAAGGAAAGGAAAGGAAAGGAAAGGAAAGGAAAGGAAGAATGGGGAAGGGAAATTCAGGAAACAAAAAGAGGACAAAGAAACAAAATGAAAGGAAGCAATGGGAAGGAAAAGGAAAAGGAAAGGAAAGCATGAAGGGAAAGGAAGGGGAAAGGAAAGGAGAAAAGAAACAAAAAGAAGAAGGGAAGAAAGAAGGAACAGGGAAAGGAAAGGAAAGGAATTCCCTGGGCAACACTGAGCAATCACTAGTAATCAATAAAATTATAAAATAAAAACATTTCAGGAATCTGGGAAACTGATGAAAAGGTGGGCTTAGTTTCCAAGGCCACCTTTTTCTTCTACCTTTGTGAAATAGCTGCTGCCAGGAAACAGTTCAGATAATGGATTGATACAGCACCCAAAAAAATATCAACCAGGGAATGTGGAAATTGTCAGGTCCACATCAGTCCTAACAGAAATCTCTGAATTAGTTCACACTTTGTGCACACCATCTGATACATATAGAATTACAAATAAAAAAACCACAAACAGAAATGTGCTTGTAATATATGGAATGCCCACATAAAAGTAATGCAAGTGAGAAATAATCAAAGGATGAGAAAAGGTGTTGCATTCAGGCATTAAACTTGCCCTCTTTCCATGTACTACCTGTATGCATCTCTTCATATGCACACCTTAGTAGGAAAGCAAGAAGGGGGGAGGGGAGAATCTGCTTATCTGAAGAAAGGGAGGGAATGAATCAACAGAATTATTGTGCAAAATATCATGGAAGTGCTCTATGTCAGTGGCCCCTAACCTTTTCGGCACTAAGGACCGGTTCGATGGAGAAAGCTTTTTCCGCGGACTGAAGGGGATGTGGTTTTGCATGCTGCTTGCATCCCTCAGATGGGGCTTCACTTGTTTTTGTGGCCCAGTTTCTTGCATGCTGAGGACCAGTGCGACTCCATGGTCTGGAGTTTGGAGACCCCTGCTCTATGTTCAGTAAATGAAAAATGTTTTTGAGCATTTTTTTTAATTCACACATTTGGTAGACAATATTAGTTCAGCTCTGAATGTCATTAGTAGCATAACTATAGACAATAAATGATGATAGACTCCCATGGACAGAAAATACAATCACTGAATTTTTTTAAAAAATGTTCTAAATGCTTTGTGACTGTCATTGCTTTATAGTAATTTAGCTATAGTGAAGAGTATAGAAGATATTATTAATAGTCAAAGTAAGTGGGGTTTTCATAGGTCTCATTTTCCCCGGAAATGCACTTTTTAAAATACCAAGATTCTACCTAGGGGGGCAAAGGAACAATCTCTAAAATGTCTATAGTGGATGGAGCATATTTGATCCTCAGGTTAAAAATTCATCAAAATATGCAGCAGTAGCAGCAGATGCATCAAAGTGAGGGGTAAGCCCAGCTGTACTTGCTGGGAAAATATTTGCCTTGATACCTCCTGGATGACAAGAGGGAGAGGGGATAACTCATCTGCTTCTGAGTATAATTCTAGGTTACATGGCTGTTACATCTACCTGGCCCACCACCCAAGGCAGAGTATGTTGCAGGTTCCATGTATGAGGAATTTATATCTGATGGAAACATTCAAAAGAGTCTTCTCGGTGATGGCCACTCCTTTATGGAAGATCATTTCCTCTGAGGTACAATTGGCTTCACCATGGTGCTTTTTCAAAAGGCTTTAAAAGCATGCCTGAGCACGACTGAAGATGGAGCCAATCAAGGGGTTGATTTGATTGTGTTGCTGCTGCTATGGGGTGGTGGTAGGATTTTTATGTAGTGGATTTTTAATATCATAAGCCTGCAAATGAAGCAAAAGCTCAACAAAGAGGAAGACCAGAAAAATGTCAAGCAAAAGGACCTGAAAGAACAGATGAATTGGCCACATCAACAAATAAATCAAGGACTGGAGCAAAAAATAGGACTGACAAATCAGCTGATGAAGGAAAAAAGACAAAAAATTTAAATAAAATGGACAAATCAACCATTGGAAAGACAGGAAGATACCTTTGATATGGAGATTGGGACATGGGCAGACATCTGGGAGAACTGGCAGTACAAGATTGTACTGGGAGAAATGGTTAGAATGAACAAGAAAGATATAGATGAAGAATGAAATAAAGATGAAGAATGGGGGAAATGAATTAAAAAGTGGATAAGAATTGAAGCACTAGAGAGAATAAGAGAGGATGAATCGAAAGAATTGCCTTTCAAATATTAAAGTGGTGTGATTGTAAGCCGAAAGAGGCAGAAATAAAATTAGAAGAAATATTAGAATATAATCTTTTATAGAATAAATAAAAATAATAGATAGAAAGATTAGAAGTTTACAGATGTTAGGCATCTTTTTTCTATGTATGTTTAAACAATATAATAAAGATTACTTAAATTTGATAAATGTGATATTAGGCATTTTTTCTTGTATGTATCTTTAAATAATATAATCAGGATTACTTAAATTTGAAAGACTAGAAGTTTATAGATTTTAGGCTTTTTGATGTATGTTTAAATAACATAATGAGGATTGCCTAAATTTGATAAACGTGACAGAGATTACTAATATTGTAACTGTGAATTGGATTAATATGAATGATACCCAGGACTAACTCTTTTCACACACAATATGGATGTATATTTTTTAAAAATAATAAAAATATATTTTAACAAAACAAAGAAAGAGCTGACACACAGATATACCCACTGAAGCGTTTTATTCAACTTCATTGTATTTGGCTGGCAGAGAGCGGGATGAGATGATAGAAGAACACTGATAAATGAGGTAAAAATGGCTGTCAGGAGCAGTACAAAAGCTATAAAACTGGCATAGGATAGCAGAGGGAATTCTTGTATAAAGAATTTGAAAAAAAAGGCCTATTTGCTGCCATGTTTCTTAATCTTAACAGAACAAACATTTAGGGTCAAGGTCTCCTAGGTATGAGTTTACTTTTAGAAATATAAATAGTTCCAGCTGAGGCTCCATGAAAATATAATGGACTATAGCAACAGTGTCCGCTTAACAGAAATCCTCTTACCTGAAATACTGTTTGGCACACTCAACATGTGTTCCTTGGTAACCATGACTAGATCCTGTCACACTGGCCTTGAACTTCCCAACCGTTTTGAAGATTGCTGGACAATTCCTTCACTTCTTCAGAATTCTTCAGCAGTATCTATAGTACTTCATTGGATCTCTTCATTCAGTGCCTAGAACTTTATCCTAAAGGTGACACCCTGACCCATGTGGTTTATTTATTTATTTATTTATTTATTTATTTATTTATTTATTTATTTATTTTATTTCATTTGAATTTTTATACCACCCTTTTCCCTAGGGACTCAGGGCGGTGTACAGGGCAATTAAAAAAACATACAATATAAAAATTAAAACAAATATTAAACTATGATTGTAGATGGATGTAAAAAGGCCTCTTCCTGCTATTTTTTTAAAAATTAAAGATATTGATTGGTAGGATGGTTGATAGGATGGCTCAGAAGAGAAAATTGAAGTATCCCTTTCCACATTTACTGTAGTTGTCTTAGAAACTCTGACAATCCCAGCTCATTCATTCTTGTATTGCTAAAAGGAGGTGATGCTTACATGTATACTTCCCTCTAAATCTGGGAGGGCAACTATGGCAATTTTAGGACCTGTGGACGTCAACTCCCAGAATTCGTGAGACAACCATGCTGGCTCAAAAGTTCTGGGAAGCGAAGTCCATAGCTCCAAAAGTTGCCATAGTTACCCACCTATGTTTTAGATAAAGGTTTCTTCAAAAATACTTTCATTGCCTTCTGATATGCTGGTATTCTCACTCGACTGCTTTACATATTACACAGGGATGAAGGGAGTGGCTGTCCCAGCTATGGAAAAATGGCATAAGGATACTTTTCATCTGTGGAAAGGCTTCACAAGGCAAAGTACCGAGTTGAGCCAAGTGGCCTTCACTCTTAATAGGTTGTGGGTTAGAGAAGAAATATGAGTGCCAATAGAGGTTATAAAATGGTGTTCCATTCCTGCCTCCTGATTGGATCATTTTTACCAGTCTTCCTCACTCCACTGCTTTACTTTCTCATGATGGAATATATGTTGTGGTTGTTGGCTTGAGATTAGGAGCTTTAAAAAAGTAAAACAAAATGCTTTGCTTCACGTAACCCTTGGTATTTAGAGGTATAAATTCACTGCCAAACTAAAAGCCAACATTTTAACTTTGAAGTTGTGGAAAAGAATACAAAATGGAGCAGTGGGTATTCAGGACTGATGTGTAAATACTCAGAGCAAATGTAGATGCTGTTGATTTACAAACAACTCTAAATAGTAGCTAATAGAGCCTTGGTGGTACAGTGGTTAAGTGCAATATTGCAGGCTAACACTGCCCAGAGTTTGGAGTTTAATCCTGACAGGACTCAAAATTGACTCGGTTTTCCATCCTTCTGAGGCTGGTAAAATGAGGACCCAGATTGTTGGGGCGAAATATGCGAAAAATGCTTACATTGTAAACCTTCCAGGGAGTGCTGTAAAGTGATATGGGATGTGTGTCAAACCTCTAATATTTACTTTGAATGGATTAGGTAAAAATATGTATAACAATACTGCCCCTATTTCTAATTTTTTTATCTATTCTAATTTTTAATATGGCCAACCTTATTTTCCTTCCTACCCATCATCTGTCATTATCTTAGAAGTTTAATTTCTTCTCTTTTTAGCCTGCCTCCCATACGCCTCCCTTGGGTCCTTATCTACTTCTTTCATATTTAACCCAATCTTTATTTCCCTCCCCAATATTTTTTATGCCAATCCAACCATAAGTCTGCCAAATCTTCTATATTTTTTCCAAAAATACCTTTCATTTTGATTCCATTTTTCTACCTCCTAGTGTGGAGGCGTGCATGGCCAAGTCTGTTTTAACTGGCAGAGGCACTCTGGGCTGGTCCTTTTCTGTTTCCAGGCCGGCCAGATCTAAGCACCCCACAGGCCATGAGTTTGACACCCCTGACTTAGGGTTTGAGAAGTCAGAGGGGAATAAAAGAGAAGAAGAATACGGACTTTAGGCCAGATAAATGTAAACCAGAATTCAGTATCATTGGGTGCTGTATTAACTCTAGTAGGATAGCAGTTATGTGAGCAATGATGGGATTGAAAAATGAAATCATCATGGCTGACATAGACAGACTGTGCACAGTGAGATATGCATGGTTTAATTTTTGAGAGAAGCATTTGTGACTGGCAGGATCATCCAGATATTTAGTGAAAAGTGCTTCCACATATTATTCCAGAGCACAGTGTCATGAAAGAGAAATTGTGTTTTGAAACACTGCTTCATCCCCTGTGAGTTCTTAAAGATTATTATGATGGTTGTTTAGAGAGGTGGTTTCTTTGTTGTTGTTGTTTTTTATGGTTTGAGATTAGAAGGCTGTTCCCACAGTAGCAAACACTGTCCTGGCCGAGTTAGTTCTAGTGGGGGAAGCCAAAAGAACCATAACTGATTTAATGAGTCATATACACTTAGGCATGAATGCTTAATTTCCAAGACAAGCCTATGATTTTGTACTAGTTTCTGGTGTCCTATTCTGTTGGTTTTTGTAGCTTGAGAGTCAGAGTTTGTAGTTGGCAGGAAAGGCAGGGGGGAAAGTAAAAAAGTGAAACAAGTTTACTGTGCTATACAACACTGAGAAATTTTTTAATGTGCACTAAAGACATATCCTGTTCTTCAAAGTAGAAATTTAGTAATTTTATTTTAGAAACCTCTGAGAGTAATTCTGTGGATTCAACACAGGGATCCATTTATTTATGGACAGAGATGCACATTCCTCTATACCCTCATATATAGAATAATATTTCTGGAATAGGGCCTTTCTAGAAATTCGAAAACATATGGTAAGCGTGTTCACAAAATGACTACACATAGCATTTGTTTCTTCACAAAATGGCACCATGGACAGGGCCATACTTAGAAGCCATGCCAGATCTCTCTATCATCCCAGTAGGCACAAGTACATTATTGCAGATAAACATGGTGCTAAAATCTTCCTCTTTAATCATTCATATTTAATTTACAATCTGGCATCTAATAAGGTTTATGAAACTATTCTGAGCCCATGAGCACCATATGAAATACACAGTTACTCCGTAGTATTTTTCAATGGATAATTCTATATACATAGTCAATATGATGTGTGCATAGCTTGCTGACTGGATAAACCATATTTGTTGGGTTCCACACCTTGCATTAATCCATAAACTCATAGTTTCCATATAATTATGGCCATGTTAAAATTATACATTGTGCTGAAAGCAAACAACCTTAACATGATGTGAGAATGTAATCCAAACCTTCACATAACCAATGTAAGTCAAACAGATTCCTAAGAAGGGGAAACAACAGGAGTAATATAACTCTGAAACAAAAGATGTCCGAAATTTATTAAAAAGTCAGGAAAGTAAGCCTTTATTTACCTACTTATTTACCTACCTATACTGCCAATTTTTTTTAAAAAAGCAACCCCAGTGCAGTGAAGCATAAAATAAAGAGTAAAAACATCATGCATGGATTTTATAAGGAAATTTCAAAATAATTTGTGTTCATTTTCAAAAATGCCTACATTTTTATATACAGGAATCATAATTTCTAACCTACACATTCAAATTTAAAAATAGCCCTAAAGAACTCCAGTTGGTCTAGTGGTTAAATGTCTGTACTAGAAGCAATCACCTCAACAGAAAAATAAAATAATATTCAGACAAAATTAAGATATTTTCTTTTACATATTTTTAATATCTGACTTTGAAAAGAGATTCAAATGCAACAAATGGAAATGGGACTGTCTATTATTCCGGGTTTCTTTCCATTTCTGATTTTTCTAATTTTGATATTTTTTTTTAAAGAAAATGCTTTTGTTGTCTTTTTCCATGCACATTGACCTACAGTTGGTACTTTGATATTACTAATACAGTGGAACCTTGGTTTATGACCACAATTGGGTTGTGAACTGAGTTGGTTGTAAACTGAAAAAAATTTCCCATTGGGTTGTATGGAAATACAATCAATCTGTTCCAGACCCCTATGAACTCTTTTGTTTTTTAAAAGATTCTGAAGCAAACAAATACAGTACTGTAGTTAAATATGCCAAAGAATGCACAGTGTAACAGTAAAATCCTTTAATATAAACACTGAGAAAAACATGACCAACAGAGAAAACTGTTCAGTCGGTCAATTCAGAGAGAGAGAAAGGTTGCTGTTTTGCGGGAGAGTCTACCTCCGCGATGGAAGGATGCTATCCTTCAGATGTTTTCTGTCTTGTGATTTCTTTGTCCTCAGGAAGTTTGGTTGTAAACCAAGGATTTGTTTGTGAAGCAAGTCAAACATTTAGCTGATTTTTTGGGGGGAGGGGTGTGTGAACTGAAGCATTTGTAAGCCAAGGTTCCACTGAGTATGCATTTTATAAGGAAATTTCAAAATAATTTTTGTTCATTTTTAGAAATGGATACATTTTTATATACAGGAATCATAATTTCTAACTTACACATTCAAAGATAAAAATAGCCCTAAGGAACTCCAGTTGGTCTAGTGGTTAAATGTCTGGACTAGAAGCAAGGAAACCTTAGGAACAGATCCCAACTGAGTGACCTTCAGTCAGCCACTCTCAGCCCTAAGATGAAAGTAATGGACCTGGAAAATTTTGCCAAGGTGACTATGGAGTAGTTGTCCAGGCAATTGCCAGGAGTCAAGATTGACTAAAAGGCACAGAATAAACAAAATTATTCATTTTAATAACACTCCATTGCAATGTTCAGAGCTGTACATATGTTTTTTAAAAAAATGTGTTTCAGTTTTGAAACTGAGAAGATTAACATACCAATTCATTTTCATTATATGTTACTTTCCTGTATGCTCCTTTACAACTGTTCTTTCCCATTTCCACATTAAGTGAAATACTTAATCCAAATTATGGAAAGCATGGATTAACTAGAAGACAGTCACAGTCTATCAGAAAAATAATTTTACAGGAATTTTGATGCAAAATAAACATGTTTCTGTAGATTGAAAACCAATCTAAAGATTAGATAATGGTTGAAATTATGCAATTTGTTGAAACTCAATTGATGCCTTAGTCAATTCAGTTAATTTAAAAAGAACAAATACAAGGTTTAAGCATCTCCATTATCAATTGTGTTGTGAACAAGTCCTTTTTAAAAAAGATCATAAAATGATATTCAGAATGTTACCCAAGAGTTCCTGCAACAAGTCATTAAAGTTGTATAGCAAAACCCAGCCTGGCAAGCAAATTCTTTAGATTTACAGATCAATAATCTAATAAACTATAATGGCTACTTCAGTTCAAAGTCATTACTGTCCATTGTACAACTCCATGTGCTATTAATCTAACAGACTCTAGTGTAGCCATTATGTCTACATGTTAGTAAATGGCTAGATAGTTTAATGCTAAGACATTGGGCTCCATAGAATATTTTTCAGGTCTGTGGTCCATAGAGTTACAGCAATGATGTTTATAGAAATAAAAGCACTTCTGGTTTTATGGCAAGGAAAGGAGGCTTCCAGATCCTGTCTGCAGTTATGTATGATAAAATAATAGCTCATCCAAATAGCTTCATAAACTGATTATAATTGAACTGATCTACTTCTGTAGCTTCCCCGAACTTCATTATCTCGCAATATAAATTAAGCATTTGAAAATAGAGAAAACATTTTCCGTAATTAAAACCTGCAAAGACTCAAACATAATAAAGATTCAAAAGAAAAGGTGCACTCTAAACTTAATCAAAGAAATCTCACTATCATTCATGGATTATTTTCAAGTTTTGGAAATGAAATGAAATTAAATGATGTGGTTTGCTAATTTTTTTACTTTTTGACAATGAAGTTATGAAATGGTTGACTATGGCAGAGAAGACCAGTGAAAACGTTCAGAAAATGGACATGCTTCTATTGTTGTCAGTGATAAATATCAGAAACGTAATGCAGATAATGGTTTCTGATGTCTTTTTGTTGATCCACATACTTCTCATTAAACTCCTTCCTTTGCAAAATTCAAATGTATTTGAAATTCTGAAAAGTATGATTGGATGATGAAAATAATGAAGCCCAACAATGTCCAAATACAGATAGGTGTTGTGTGAAGGGTGAAGCTTCTGCTTATTTTTTATATGCTTGATTGAATGTTCTATATTTAACCTGGCCCTCGATAGGGAGGTTTCATTTGAAGAGCAGCTGATGACCTGTAAATAACATTTCAGAGACAAGAAATAACAACATCCTAGCCTTTAAGAAACAGATCATGAATTTCTGCAATCAAACTAAGGTTACAGAATGACCTCTTGCTGCCTGTTATGTTAACATGACTAACTAGATTTTTTTTTTTCTGATTGTGATATAATTGCTATCCACAAGGCAAGAATAAACCAGCAGATATACTATTATCAAGCACTAGGAAGCATCCCACAAAGTCTGGAGCTGAACTGGAGCACTGAGTTCCTACAATCCAATCTACTTCTTTCTCATATTCATTCCCTCTCCGGAAAATATTAAATCTTTACATGGTCGACCCTTGATCTGAAAACAAATCTTTCTGACTTCTGCAACCTCCCATCTAGCATGTCTATAATGCTGAAAAAAATTCTAGTGATGTCAATATTATTTGACTCCTAATATGAATCAGTCTTAGGAAAATGCATATAGCGATAGTACTTTGAATATTATTTGCATTACTACATTAAAGTTATATATTATTGCATGTTGTTAATATGCACCTAAGATGGCCACTGATGTTTTAGGCCACATCACACTCATTATGTGGAGACAAAGCGTCTGGCACCGGCAGGTGCAAAGCCAACCACCTCAGTCATGAGGTGTTATTGTAATATGTCAATCATAGTTAACTCACAGGATATAAAAGGTCCTACATCTGCCCTAGAGGGCACTTGCTGAAGCATCAACATGTAACGTGAACATCTCCCGCTGCTCATGTAAACTCTGCAACTACTTTCAGTTTCCATTCTGTATGCTTGGCCACCTCATGGTCTCTGTAAATATTTTATATAATAAACAGGCTTCAGTTATCTCAAGACTGGCTGACTTCTTGGAAAGGGATGAGCGGCTACCATCATCTCTAAGCTCATCTCGATGCATAGGTGATGTTAGTGGTGTTGTGAATGTCTCACAATACCAAAAAATATTAACAAGTACTTAGACTTATATATATTGCTCCATAGTGCTGGGCAGTTTACAGCTTCAGCATATTGCCCTCAGCAATCTGGGTCCCCATTTTATCAACATCAGAAGGATGGAAGGCTGAGTCTGTCAGAATATTGTTAGCCATGATTGCGGAGTCTGAAGGTCATCTGACCATCTCCACCAATAACATATAGCCAGAGCACAAGCTCCTCCTACAGGATAAAAACCCTCTGG
>JANHFR010003227.1:129629-142504 GCA_032468015.1 Mimophis mahfalensis | reverse complement strand
AATAATAGCATATTTGTATTGAAATTATTATATCGTTATAGTTGATTGTTGATGTATATTAAGTTATGTATTGGCTCGGATATATCTTTAATTGTTTTGTGCCATGTTCTATATTTCCACACGCAGCCAGGCTAAATGGTCTTTCAAATTCCCTCACCAAATTTTGGACTATGGAAATTGGATAACACATTTCTCCAGGTGAAGGAAAAAAATAAAGGGTAAAAATCGAGTTTAGCAATAAGAAAGACATGGTTATCCCTGCTACAAAAAAGACCACAAGGGCAAGTCACCACATAATGTATTCCCTTGGGATTTAGTTGAAAGGTGGGAAACAAAGAGGCAGAAAATCAATAGGTAGAGTATTTTTAACAATGAAAAACAGGATGTTTGGACACACCCCTTGAATAATACCTTATAACTAAACATTATGCTACACCCATGGGGTTTCTTTCCCCAACATTTTCTGCCTCTTTGAAAAATTTTCTAAGCACAAACTCTTTTATCAAACTGAATGAGAATTGATAGAAGATTCAGGAAGATATCTTTGCCCAGAGCTAATGCAAATACTTAATGGGAAATTTTGCAGCTCATGAGTGTATGCAAACCCAGCTATATATAATAAAGGCCAAAAGGCTAATGAAAATCTCCCACTGAAACTTTGCTCTGGGAGGCTCCTGATAATTGTCTATCATAAAATTGTAAACCAAGAGAACTATGGAATATGGACAGTATTAGGGCCCTCATTCTAAAATAAGTTATTGCTGCAGTAAAATATGGAATTACATAAAAACTTCCAGTGAGAGAGAAAGAGAAAGTGAAAGAAATATATAAAGAGAGGAGCAGGAGTTGCAAGGATACATTAAACCAACTCAAGTTCCAGTCATTTCAGTGGGTGCTGATTTTAGTTAAGTAAAAAATTTGCAATATTCATGAAAAATTTGGAACAAACTGAAATATCAGCTAGAGATACAGGTAGTTCTCATTTAGCAACTGCCTCATTTTTGTGAACATTCATGACAGTTATGAAAAAGTAAGTTTGCAACCAGTCCTTGCATTTACGACTTTTATATACCTGTAAAGAAAAGAAAAGCTGAAGTACACCTTAAGCATAGTTCCAGTTTTATTTACGACTGCTTTGTTTAATGACTAAATTAGCACTCCTAATTATATTTACTAAATGAGGTCTACCTGTATAACCTCAAAAAAATATTAAGAAGTGTTATCTGAATAAAGCGAATCACAAATCAGCGTGGTTATTTACTTCACATGTTGTGAGAAAATGGTTGTACATAATAACCAAGAAAATGTAGAAAAGTTTTGAGCTCAACTGGAAATCTCACAAACCTATGAGGTCCTCACTTTCTCAAACCATTTTACTAGATGATAACAGGAAACCAGTTTAAAAAGTGGTGGGCAACTGGGCATTTATGCTTGATGACAAAATTACCACAAAATAACAGAATAGCATAGTTTGGAGGGACCTTGGAGGTCTTCTAATCCAATCTCTGCTGAGACAGGAGAATCTATGCCATTCCAGAGAAATGGCTGTCCAATCGCGTCTGAAAAGCCTCCAGTGATGAACTACCCACAAATTCTGAAGGCAAGCTGTTCCATTGGTTTATTGTTCTCACTCTTAGGAAATTTCTCCTTAGTACTATGTTGCTTCTCTCCTCGATTAGTTTCCATCCATTGTTTCTTGTCTTGCCTTCTGGTGCTTTGGAAAATAGCTGACTCCCTCTTCTTTATGGCAGCCCCTCAAATATTGGAACACCGCCATTATGTCACCCCTAGTCCTTTTCACTAGTCTAGACGTACCCAGTTCTTGCAAACATTCTTTATTTGTTTTAGCTTCCAGGCCACTAGTAATCTTTGTTGCTCTGTTCTGCTCTGACTCTGTTCCAGAGTCTCAACATCTTTTTTTCTAATGGTGACCAAAACTGATGAAACATTACTAAGGCTTTATAAAGTGATGCTAATATTTCACATTCTATCCCACATTATAACTGGTTCAACACTAAGCACACAGATACTTGCAATAAAATAAATTATCTCCATTATTTAATAAGACAATACACATGGAAGATTTACTCACCAGTATTATATTTACATAGATTAAGGCCACTACAATAGTGCTTTTTGGTGAAAAGACTAAGTTTTGCCTACAGTGGCTGATAAAACCTGATGTTACAGTTTTGCTACTACAAGCAACAATTTTTCTGTTTTCCTATGAAATCCATCTTGAAAAAAAGGCATGTTGCCACCATTAATTTACACTGATCGCTCCACTGAGTACTATTTCTCTTTCTTAGCATTATAAAAACTCTTCTAATGCTGCTGTTCATTAAAACTGACAAAACTTTGGGTTGTCCACTGTATATTCTTTTCACATGGGCCTATTATTAACAGTTATTTGCTTTACTATTTATACATACAGAGTATAACATATCCCAACAAGTCTGCCAATTCAAAGTGTAAAATGATTCAGACGTGAGCTGGAGTCCACAGTTGATGGAACTATGGATTCAGCCTGGAGCCTACCAGCAGCCAATCCTTCTCTAATGGAATAGAGTCCGCCCTGTGCCAAATCAAAGATAAGATTGGTTGAATTAAATGTCCTTTATACTTACAATGGCAAAAGCCTTGAAGCAAACATATCCTCTCAGTTTTTCAGAGGTTTTTCTGTCCTTTTCTTCTAAGTGACATCTATGTTGCTAATATGTCTCTCTTCAAAGAGACACGACATAATCTTGATTCAAATTAATCTATAATATATATTCATCTACAACAGGGACTAAATTACAACAGTTTAGGGATTTTAACCACAAAATCTCAAAATGGACAGCAGAGCTGCTAAAAGATTTAAATCCATAAGTTAAGACATGTTTCATAGGTGAACAATTCTGACACTCAAGAAAAAGAAATTGACCAAAATATGAGAAAGATTTTTGTTTGATTTTTGAAATCATTCTGCTTTTGTAAAATAGCATTTATTTGTGTCTGTCTGTCTGTCCTTGATAATCAGTTGCAACTTGCAGCTCATCAAGAGATATTTCAATTTCTTTTCTCCCCTTTTCTTCAGTCATCTGAAACCGAGGAGAAAGAAGGAGGAATAAGATGCAAGACAAAATAATATGAGGAACTGCAACCAAGGACCAGAGCAATAAAAGGACCCGTAATTTAAACCACAATCCAGACTCTGTTATCAAACAGCCAGATCTGCGTCAGTAGTATCATATTAGGATTTAGTAAACCTCCTATAGTCCCATGCTTTCTTTAGAAAGCTTCCCACTTACCGGTAGTCAAGAAAACATGAGAAGGTATTTCAAGGAGAAGGTATTTCAAGAGCCTTGAGAAGATAAGAAGGATGGTGTTACATATCTCCATTGGTTTGTTCCTGATGAACATGTACTTTGTGAATAGTTATGCTGGCATGACACTCTGTTTTTGAATCGGTCAAGTATTTTTGTCAATACTCCACAGCATTCTTCAAATATTCCAAAGGCTTATTAGGAATACCAGTTAAGAAAGATAAAAGAAAGAAGCCCACAGAAAAGAGCCAATATGAAATTCTCTAGAAACAATAGGATATAGGAAGCAAATTTTAATTTTTTTCAGCAATACACTCCACAAATAAAATCTATAAAGGATTGGTACTATTAAAAATGTAATAAAAGTACATAAGAGCTATAACTCATGCAGTTGAATCTTAAAGCTAGACTGAGCCAAATGATGTAAATGATCAGTCATTTCCTAGGCTCTGTACAAAGAAATGTACATTAAAATAAAAAAAAAATCATGAGCCTGATACTTTATTGAGACATCTGGATACCTTATGGGCCAGATAGTCTTAATTTTATTTTCGTTTACCAAGAATTAACAGTGCAGTGGGGAAAGTGTTGTTACTTTAAAGGCCTGTTTCTCATTTGACTTGGTAGTATGATACCTATGAAAGGAGGGAAAAGGCAGCCAAGGGGTTCCCCCCAAATACTTTGCTGTTGGTATTCAAAGAAAGCAATGCAGCAGTAATATGAATGATATCCTATATCCTCAACAGAGATGAAAGAAGCCAAGCAAACTTGTAATGGGCTTAACCTTATGAAATAGGCATACTGAGTTAATTAGTTTTGCATCCTGACAGAGTAAATTCATTTTTTTCCCCTGAAAGGATATTCCATTCTGCAATAGAGAAGGTCTGCATAGCTTCAAGACTTTCCACATACACCCCTGTGGATAATGACAGTTTTGTTAATATGCTAAGTTCTGTAACCAAATATGAAGTGTGTCCCCCACACCCCAATTACCTTCCCTCCTGGTGCCAAACCTAAATCTTCCATTTCATTATTTCAGGGAAACATTGTAGATTGTCTAAATATTTTTGGCAAGCTTAGGGTGTATAGTTTGCTTTTGTAATTTCATTCTACCAGTGAGATTTCCTTGCCCTTGCTGGTGTTTCCAGTACAAAACAAGATCTTACAAAAACACTCTAAAAAGAGTTTACAAATAGTGTTCCACACCCCACCCCACAGGGCTGCATTTACATGTATGTCGCTTTGTACGTGTCTACATAAGTACGTGTTTCCAGCTCCATGCATTCATAGTACAGCCCAGTTTTTGAAGAATTAGCTGTTTAATTTGAGAAAAGCAAACCAAACACATAAACGTGGAATGGTTTCTATCATTCATTTTTGCTTCTAATGTACTGGTGTGTAATAAGATCCATACCAATCAATTTGACAGATGTTCTACTTTGACTACATCTTTACCAGAATTTTTGTTTGCTTACTCAGCAACAAAATCAACCATGTTTCAATTTGCATGAAAGTTTTTTTAAAAAAAAAACCACTTATTACAGATTTTCTTTGTATGAAAAAGAGCTAAGAGCGCCCTATGTCCCAATGAAATAGAGAGGGGAGTGGGAGAGACTAATTCAGTGACATGCTTTAAGTATAGTGAGAAACTGGAAGGGTACAGACAGATCTAAAGACCACTGAGATACATCAGGTCAGAGGAAGTATCAGTTTCGTTCCATTTCTGATTTTATTGCCTGCAAGTTCTACCTTGCTCCCTTTCCATATCAGTTGATGAATTCAGGCAGAGACAAGAAAAAGGCCCATGTAAAATGTAATTTATCAACTCTGATTTTTTTATATACACATTTTATAATGTGGGCATTTTTGCAAGCACCTTTCTCTTAATATAGAACAAATATCTTTGTATATGCATGCATTCTTGTTTTGTGTGTCTTTGAGGGGGGCTGCTGAATGCCATCAAAAATTCTGAATGTAATAATGGACTTTTATGTGCATGCATGTATTTATTCTAGTGTGAAGGGATCAGGAACCTAATATTCTCAGGTCACTTGCAACTACCCAAATCTAATTTTCTGACCAGGAATATTCCTCATTTTCATCTCATCAAGGAAAATCAGTAGCATAATTTACCATCATTGGATGGAAATCACTGAGAAATTGTCATGAAATCCCTAAATTGATGTAACCTAGATATTTTAAAAAACAAATTTCCCCAAACTTTCCCCAAATCTAGGAAATAGGGAGGTACATTGGAGGTACATTGGAGGATGGTAGCCATAACAATGTAATCGCAGTTCCAACCATTATTATGGCTACTGCATACGTGATAACTATAAAAATCATGAGAGCTTCAATCCCACTGTGTTCTCTATTATCTTCACTATTTTTTTTTATCATAACTTATAACCCCTTTGCTTGGAAAACAAACTTGACTCACTAATGTCATGATATAGTCTTGCATATTTAGCTTCCTGGCCACAGTGAACAGAGTAAAAATTATAAGTCCATGTTCTGGTTAACAAAATATTGCTTAGAATGAAAACTTCATGTTTAAAAAAAAAATCAGGCAAAAGTTATTTTCTTTCTCAATTTCTATAAAATAGTGGGGTTTTCTTTCTCAATTTCTATAAAATAGTGGGTTTCAATTCTTAAAGATCAATTCTCCTCAAACTGTATCCCTCTCAGAATCACTGTTCGTTTCAAGAGACTTTCAAAACCAGGAAAAAATGGTAGAAAACATATAATCAGTTTATATTGAAGTTTTCTATTTGTCAGGAATTTTCTACGTAACTCTGCATTTCTTAATTAGCAGTCCACCTACTCTGTCTTCCACTCTCTCAAGCACACATATAATCATTCCAAAAATAAGCAAGACACTGAAAACCACTGTGACTAGGTTATAGGCAGTACTTGCTTAACAACTGCTCACTCAGCAACTATTCAAAGTTATGTCAGAGCTGAAAAAGGTTTATGATCAGTCCTTGAAGATACAGCTATTGCAGTGTCCCCACAACATCTGCAGCGGTTGCTATATAACCAGGGCTGTCAAACTCCTGGCCTGCGAGCCAGATGCATCTGTGCTAGCCACGTTCATGCCCAGTTTAGCGAAGGGGGAAAAAGTCCAAATATGTCACACGATGCCGTTGTGATGACATGAGTTTGACACCCCTGCTATATAGATATTTAACATCTGAAGCACATTTGCAATAATTGTAGCATCACATGATTGCCGTTTGCATTCTTCACAGCCAGCAATGAGAGGATGGCAAAAAGCCATGTGACATCATCCTTAACAACTGCAGCTGAAACTGACATCATAAGTTGGCGCAATCATCTGATATTTTATTTTACAACCACACTGCTCAACAACAGGATTGGAGTTGGTATGTGATGGCTAGCTGTAATTATGTTTTAAAATACTGACGTGTCATCATTATCCATTTTGGAGAAGACTATTGACCACCTGGGATGGTTCCAAATTAGTATTCTTAGAAAAAAGACAAACCAACATTTGGATCATTCTTGTTAACATTGTTACTATTAGGTATGACAAAAACAATAACACACCACTGTTTTTACAGATAAATAATGTGGATTTGAATGTAAGTATAATTAAATAACTGCCTTTGTTCTGTTCACTTTGTTCCTGAGTTTGCTTATTTTGTTGTTTATTATTAGTTTGCTTATTATTAATGTTACCTTTTGTGTCTTAGATGAATAGTGCAATAAACTCAATACAAAGACATTCAAAACAAAATCTCTTTAGCCTGCCACAGATCCTAAATAAGAAATGCTACAAATTACAATATGAGGTCAAAACTTCTCAGAAAGCAAAATTCTCTGGAGCTCACGAGGGAAAATGGCTAAACCAGGATTGAATTACTCAAAGACTGTAGGGGTTTTTTGCATTTTTCCATTAAAGTTATTGTTAATATGTCACATTGCTAACACAGGATTGATAGGAAATTGAAAATCTGGTGTAAGTCAGAAGAACATATTGATATTATATCATAAAGGGGACACCACCAAAATTTATCTGCCTTTCCAACTCCTCTCCATCTATCAAAACATTGAGCATACCTCACTCTGTGATAAAAACCAATGGTGCCACAATGTTTTCCCCTGTCAACATCCAGTGATGTAGAGCAGAATCAGAGAAACACAGGATGAAGTGCCATCCCAGGTTCCCTATTTCTAACTTTTACAATGGAAAAAACAAAGACTTCAACTCAGGGATGATATTCAAAAACACCCGTCGTGTACTGTTTCAACCTTCTTTTGTATTGTTCCAATTTAGGATTCAGAGCAAACTATCTGGCTTTGTACCACCTTGTGCTGCTCTTGAGTTACACATTTTGCAACCCTGCAATTTTGACTTTGCTACAAATTAAGTTTCCTCCTCTGTAACACCCTTGTCCAACAGAGCACAGACGTTAGGTGTAAAGGGAGAAGAAATTCTTCACCAGCATGAAAGGTAAATGAACAGAGTTCTTTTATTTCCAGTGGGTTTTTTAAAAAAAAAAAAAAAGGAAACTGCACCCATTAGCATTAAATAAGTAACAAAACACAGAGGCAAAGCATCAGTGACCTTGAAGCCTATCATTATTGCTCAGAATTTTAGGAATGGTCTTTTTAGGGAACATGCAATTCTTTAACACCATTTCTCTCTAGCAAAACTCTTGTAACCAAATACAAGGGGGATCTATAATTCAATCTCATTTATTTACAAAAAAAGTTGCATAAATTCTGAAGCTGTCAGAAGCGAATGAAAAACAAACGTTTCCAAAGAGAGTATTTGCAAGGCTTTCTTTTATTATTATCCTTATTGTTGGGTTTTAAGTCCTGTAATCCCTTTTGGCAGCGGATGAGGATATGATCAAAGACAGACCAATTTTATTTTCATCTACAAACATGGGCGTGGGAGAAAAAGTGTTTTCAGATTACAGGGTTTTAAAACAAAAGCTGGAGGACCTAAACATGCATCATCTTCCCAAGCCATTTCTTACATTACACCCGAAATATGTCTGCACACTTTAGATGACCCATTCATTCTTTTTATAAGTCAAAATCCTAAGGTAATCTTTATATATATATATACATATATGATGTGTGTGTGTGTGTGTGTTTGTCTGTATATGTATATGTATATGTGTGTATACACAATGTGTATGCACACATACATATATATATAGAGAGAGAGATGTATGCATGTATGTATGTATGTATATATGTATGTAATATTGCAATATAAACACAAAAGAACCATGCTTGAGTTGTAGCTGCCTAACTCATGTTATTCTTTTGACTTCATGGGAGAACCCTTTGGAGGAAGCGGGCCTGATAGAGAATTTTATAAGAGGCTCATTTTCAAGAATAAAAAATAAAAAATTAAGTTAATAACCTCCTTTGGATTTCCAACCAGAATTCTTTTATATTTATGAAAAACAACCAAAAACTAAAACCAGCTTGGCATTTTTTTGTGGAGTAATGACTGTGGGAAACAGATAGAAGAAAAAGTGTAGAAACAATAGTAGCAGAAAGAAACTATACACTCAAGGAAACAGTGGGGAGAAAATTATATCTAGCAGGTCAGGTGAGGAGAGATATCTAGTAAAAGAACAAGAAAGAAAAATGTTTCTATAATTTATTGACTGGGTGAAGAAGAGGATGACCAGCAGCAAGGTAGATAAACTCAGAGTGGCAATAGATGCACAAGTGGAAAACCCAAAGGACCAGGTTAGGAAAGTAACATCAAAGAGAAAATCTATTTATGTGGTCACTAAGAAGCTACACATGATATAATATGAGCCAGCAGTGTGCTGCAGCTGCCAAAAAAAGCCAAAACAGGCTGCATTAATAGAGGGATTGAATCAAGATCATGTGAAGTGTTAATATCACTTTATAATGCTTTGGTAAGACCACACATGGAATATTGCATTCAGTTTTACTCACCACGATATAAAAAAGATGTTGAGACTCTAGAAAGAGTAAACAGAAGATGATTAGGGGACTAAAGGCTAAAACATATAAAGAACGGTTGCAGGAATTGGGTATACCTAGTTTAATTAAAAGTAGGAGTAGGGTGATATGATAGCAGTGTTCCAATATCTTAGGGGCTGCCATATCTAAGGGGCTATTCTCCAAAGCATCTGAAAGTAAGTCAAGAAACAGTAGATGGAAACTAATCAAGGAAAGAAGCAACCCAGAACTAAGGAGAATTTTCCCAACAGTTACAACAATTAATCAGTGGAATGACTTGCCTCCAGAAGTTTTAGATGCTCCAGCATTGGAGATTTTTAAGAAGAGATTAGACAACCATTGAGCAGGGCGTTGGCCTAAAAGGCCTCCAAGATCCCTTCCAACTCTGTTATTCTGTTATATTTGATAACTTGATGTCATATAATCAATAATATTGATGGAACATAAGAATGGAATTGTATTCATGTAAAGCCCTTAGACCCAAATGTTGGCTGATGGAAATTTGAATGCCCTTGAAAGACATCAAATGAGTGACAAAATACCCCAACATGGTAATTCAATCTCACAAATAGCTCCAGAAGCTCTACAGAAAGACAAACAGTATGGTCAGCTATTAGTTTTTTAATCCTGAATGAACTACATTTGAAACCTCTCAAGAGCTACAACTTCTGCCAGTATTTTTATAAACTACTATAGGAAACTTCTTTGGAGAATCTGTACCTTAGGGACAAGGTTTCTATAAGAGAAAGATAAGGAGAAAACATTTTGTATCAATAATTTCAATAAAGTTCATGATAGTTCATTATGGGATTTAAAAGATTGTGGGATCTTTGTGGTTTGCAAGCAGTTTGCTTGTTTGCTTAATATTTGTTTCCATTGTGGTCTGTGATCTGGGAATTCAGCAGACTTTTGTTTATTCTCTTTATCAACATCCCTGAAGCAATTCCCAAATTCCACTGAAGACACATAAGCATATTTCTATTTTTGGGCAGGGGAAGCATTTTAGAAAGGGGAAAAAAGTAACATGTTAGCGTTCAACAGTTTGTAGGATCAGGCTATAAAATGCATTGGGATATGCAATCTACATTGTGTAGAATGGCATCTAGAGTGTTAGAAGTTGGCTGTAAGCTTTCCCATATCACTACACCGAATGATACAGGAAAATACCCAAAACATAAAATATATATCATTTCCTTTAATTTTTACTATGTTAGCACCATAAACAAATGAAATGGTCATTCATTTGAAGAGGTCAGTGAGGGTCAAAAGCTACCTACAGATTTGCAACTTCTAGTAAAACATAGTATCAGTTTAGCAATACTGCATACAATACAACAGCTGATCTGGATGTTTATAGGATGCTATTACTTACCTAAAAGATAAAGGTTTTGCCTGCCAGTCATATCAGACTATAAGAAGCTCATCACCTCACAGCTAAAGACCCATCCCTATCCAAAGATGCTTCTGTGGTCATGTGGCTGGCATGACTATACCCAGAAGGTGCACAGAATGCTATTACCTTCCCACTGAAATGATACCTATTTATCTACTTGCATTTAGATGCTTTCAAACTGCTAGCTTGGCAGAGCTGGGGCAAGTAACAGAAGGTCACTCTGTCACACAAAACTGGAGTCTTGAACTGCCACCAACCTTCTGGTAAACAAGCCCAGCATCTTAACCATTCAGCCACTCTGCCCCTTATGTAGCAGCAGAGATACCTTGATCATGAGGCTACATACCAATGAATTAGCAAGGATATTTTGCACGCTTAAAGCAAGTTTTTTGTAGGAACAGAGGTCCTTCCTCCTTATAGATTATTAACAACTCTCTACTTTTCTTGCTAACATACGAATGAAATTTCCCAAATCCATGTTGTAGACATCAAATGCCTTGGACTTGTAGTTTATCTCTCCCCGCTCATTTTGTGTTGTGAACCTGGATTCCTTTCATGGCTAACTGTTGAACCTCTTGCGATATTAACTGATATAATTCTTTGGGCTTGGTGAATTGGACTTACTTTGTCTTTCTCAGTTTCCTGACCTCTGACTCTGGAACAGCTCACATCTTGCCCTTGTTTTTGTTTTATTACCAGTTGCAGGCCATAAAAGGTGACAATGGACACTATTGATTATAGAGACCCATTGTGAAGGAGAGATCTAATGCATTTTTAACTAGCAAAAACAGCAAACAGAGTTGAATACATGATAGTAGATTATATTTATAGAAACCCTACTGAATTTTAATACATAACTCCCAATTATAAATATTTTCTTTCAGTAAGCTGGCTAGATGAAAGGAAAATGTCTTTATATTTCTTCAAGTACCCTACCTCAGAAATGGTATTTGGGAAAGTGAATTCCTACTAAACAAATTGTTGTCCATTCAGTTTGGGTTTATATATTGTACGTATTATAACATACAAATGAGTGAACTCTAAGAACTCTGACTACATATTATATTGATCTGTAATTAATGAGTTTAACAAATTAAATACCAGCTAGGAAGATGATTGACATTAGAAAAACAATAGCTATATTATAAATGGTCAGAATATATTCAAGATATATATATTCAAGATATATTTCACATCAAGGGTATCTTCATGGGAAGGTCAGAAACGTCGAGATGGCGGCCACAAACATTCAATTGAAGCTCTACTGTGATGGGTTTTTTACTTTCAAATTTCTTAGTTGTAAATTAATTACTCCTAATTAGCACAGGAAAAAGGATCCAGTTGGCATCAATAGCCTTTTTTTTTTCCAGTTAATTGTGCTGAGAGAGAGTGAAAATTTTCACTGATACAGCAGTTGATGACATCTCCCGACACAATATCCATAAGGGTAATCCAGCACTTGATATTTTGCTTTTTTCAAAATCCCAGGATGGGATTGTTAATCACATCACTGCATAAGACAAAGTCAGGCCCTATTTCACCAGTCGGTGGCAAAAGAAGGCTAAAGGTATTAGCAAATGTTTGGTTGTGGTTAATTTACAGCTAGAGAAAAGTGGTGTTTAGTGGAACAAAAAAGGTCATTAATGTCTTACTAGGAAGCAATTAAGACAACAGATCAAAGCAATTCATCAAATAACAAAACAGATGCTAAACTTTACTGTAGGAAATCAAAGACCCAGTGATGTATGAAACACCTATGGTGCTCCATGTAAAAGGAGCTATAGAGAAAACCCACAAAATCCTGCAAATTGCTTTGAAGTTTATATTCATATAAACTAGTAATAGTTTGTAATCAATCAATCCAGACAATATTGTACAATTGACCCAATTCTGTCCATTAGAACTACAAGTAGATTTGTTGCAATTGGTGCAATTCAGTGCACAAGTCAGAACATACTTGGACTACCGCATACAGTTTTTGTCACCATGATACAAAAAAGATGGAGAGACTCTCAAAAGAGTGCAGAGAAGAGCAAGATGATTAGAGATTGGAGGCTAAACTGTACAATGAGAGCTTGCAGAACTAGATACTTTAAAGTAAAGGTAAAGGTTCCCCTCGCACATACATGCTAATCGTTCCTGACTCTAGGGGGCAGTGTTCATCTCCATTTCAAAGCCGAAGAGCCAGTGCT
>JANHFR010003227.1:44164-55011 GCA_032468015.1 Mimophis mahfalensis | reverse complement strand
AGCCACACCCATCCCTGGTTTAGCAAAGGGGAAAAAAGTTGTGATACATCACATGACAAAAACATGAAGTCACGAGATTGACACCCATGCCATGTACGATCCAGTGTTTTCACCCTAATACTATCATTAGATATATGCAAGGCTCAATCACATATTTCTAGTATCTCTATTTTGTTTAAGCTTACTTCCTTAAACTCCAATCTGAGACTGGTTTGGGATGCCCTTGTGGATACTGTTGAAAGATCACACATGCTGCTAAGGTCACATCCAACCAGTTAGGGGTTGCTAATAGTTACACCTATGGTTTGTTGGAGCTCTGGCAAGATCTACACACCATTACCAAAACAAGCATTCTGCCCAACACAGTTGTTATTACTGAAAACAGTGTCTAGTTTTCCTGGAAACAATAATTTCTTAAGCTTTCAGATCATCCTCTCATTCTTGTTTTTTCATAGCTCTAGCTTCTTAAAGATAGAGGCAATAAAACAACACAAAGGCTTTGCATGGATAAAACCTTTTATAGATAAAAATATTCATATTTAAGAAAAGACTTTTTTTTTCCAAGTGTGAAAGCACAACACAGTTTGGCTGATTGAGGCAAAATCCTTTTCCATTCCTATGATGCACAGGAGGGTGTTTTTTCCTTCATTCACAATTTTATTCTGACTTTGCTTTGGACTTCATCAAAGCAAGGTATCCCTTAGGCTGAGCAGCAGGTGTATGGAGCTTCCATCTACATTAATGTAAAAAACTTTAGGCGTTTGCAACATGTCTACAGTTTTCTTATGTCTACATTTTGAACATTGATGGTAGATCATACAGTACTAAAGCATAAAGTGTTATTCTACACAATGATCTTGTAGTTTTAGAGTCTGTGTCATGTGTCTGCCAATGTGTGTGCATGCACATATAAACATATGCTGCAATGTTAGTTGAAAAAAAATAAGACTATTATGGCACTTAGTCAAAAATATTTGGAAACAAAATAAAAATGGAAGGCACTAGTACCTGGTTAGATTATAGGCCTACAGTGAAAGGAAGTATTATTTATTAGCAGCCAAAACTGAATGGCTGTGACATAGTTTTTAAAGGAATAGCTTCAAGAAAGCCTAAGAATTTTTATATCTGAACTAAATAAATTTATGAAAAACACTGTATGACCAATGTCAACCTGACTTCTATTATGGAAAAATAAATCTTCCTAAAGACTTCTGGGAATACATTTTTTTCTGAAAACAAACTAGGATGTTGGATGAATTAAAGTAAAAAAAATCTGGGAAAGGTATTTTCTTATTCAGAGTCTTGTTCGTTGGATCAAATTGACAGTTGTAATGCTTTATGCACAGGTGCAGAAGCAGAAAATGAACCCAAAAGGAATTTGCAAGTAAGTTGTGTGTGCACTTAGGGAGTCCACAACTGAATGGATAAGCAGATAGAAACTGACATTCTGAGCATATTATATGTGATCCCTATCCCCCCATATTATATGTGATCCCTAACTATAATAGAAGCCAATCTAAGTTTACATTGGAGTTTATGAGACCTTGCCATTAAACCTCTACTGGATCAGGAAGATTGACAGAATGCAACAAGTAAGATCATTGTTCACATCTTTAATCAAATAATCATCTTTAATGGTGAGGACATTGTAGATCATTTGATGTAAATTTCCATTGATTCTCCTGGAAGTATATAATGATTTATTCTTCATTAATTAATTACACAGCAGGGGTGGGGAAGGATCAAATCAATTTAAATTTTAAATGAGGGAATGGTCATGGTTTTCCCTTCCCAACAGTTACAGATTTCAAATATAGTATTTAATATTAGTATATTAATAGTACAGTATAATACAACTTATTGACATATTCTCATACCTGAAAAACATTAAAATAGGAAGAAAAGCATTGTCTGATGTCAGTATCTGAAATTTATCCATAACATTTAGCATCCTTTGCTTAGTTCATTGCCATCAATAAGGTATGTTACAACTGAGCACCAAACTCCAAAATTCTAAATGTTTAAAAATTCCAAAATTTCTTTCCAAATATAATTAAAAGTAGTTACACAGTTAAACTACCTCAGGTCCTATTTTATTTCTGCAAATCCCTGTTTCAATAGACATTCTTGACAAGTCACAATGATTCATTGATGCATTCATCAATTGATGATTCCAATACAAGCAATCAGTTTTAGGTATAAATGAATCATCATAGATAATTTCATTCATTTCACAGCCAACCGCAACTCCAGAAAACTTCAGAAATACACAGACAGGTATGAAAATTCATACATCTCAATTCCAGTTCTCTGTCTGTAAATCAGAAATTATAGCAATTTATCTGCAGTGGTCTTAGGAAAAGAAGGGTGAGGTCACTGATCTTTTTGCCTAGAATTGATAACATTCCCACCCTAAAAAATTTATGCCTAAGAAATCAGATGTTGCCACATTGTTGTGTTTTTTCCCCCTTGTCATTCCATTGTTTCCCATCACATTGGCAGTTCCATTTCTTTTAAATAACAATTATTATTATTATTATTATTATTATTATTATTATTATTATTATTATTATTATTATTAAAATTTGTATACCGCCCTTCTCCCGAGGGACTCAGGGTGGTTTACAGTGTAATTAAAATAAATTACAAAAAATAATAGATATATTAAATTAAAAGGCCCAGTAAATAAACAAATAATTAGAACCCCTCAATCCAGGGTGGCTAGTTCAAAAAGCCATGTCTTTAGATCTTTCTGGAAAGAGCGGAGGTCGGGAGCTATCCTGAGCTCCACAGGCAGTTGGTTCCAGTGGGCAGGTGCTCCCACTGAGAATGCCCTCATTTAATTATTTAATTAAATGAATTAAATAAAATTAACTAATGTTTCTCTTGGTGCAGTTGTGTGGGCTTTGTGACCTCACAATCTCAGTTTAACTGCATAACTGCTTTTAATTATATTTGGAAAGAAATTTTGGAATTTTTAAATGATTAGAATCCTTTGTGTACTACAATGGTGTATTACTGTTCATATTTGCACCTGCCTGCAATCTTCTTTTCATTTCTATATTAGATAGGCCTAATCTATTTGAAACTTTTATTTCCAAGTAAGTTACCATTTAATGAAAAAATATAGACTTGTCATTACAGAATTGTAAAATATGTTAATGTATTCAGAAATTGAACATTAAAATACATGGGACGGATCCAACAGTGTCATTCGACTGGCAGATGCTATTTTGCCAGTGGAACAGATTCTTAATGTTCATACCCCCTGGGTACCCCCTCCCAAATCTAAAAAGCCTCAGGAGTAGTTTTGCAGCCCATCCAAGAAGATGGCAGGGGACGGTTCAATAACGGAAATTGTTGTCAAGAGCCGAATTCCCTCACCTAAGGGGGGATGCAGCTCTGTGAATGAACCCACTACACTTAAAATAATGAGCTCCACAATACTGATAACATTTGTATATATTTGCACCCTATTCCTATTTAGAATATTTTTTTCCAATCAAAATGAGGCATAGTGTTATCATTGTACTGTGTGTTACAAATAGCCTTTAATCTACACTTTCTCTTTACATTTGCTGTCTCTTTGAAACTATTCTACCCTTGCTACTTATCTCACTTTCCTTTTTTCTAAGAATAGTTCTTGCTAAGCTACCAACTAATATCCTACAATAGGTTTTATGTGATCTTTCTAAACTATGTCTTACCGTTTATTCCCTTTGGAACAAATCTTGTTATTTCTTGAATACATTGGGGTGAGGGGGTTGGAAACTTTCCAGAATTTTTGTAGAACCTTATATTAACTGAACAAATGCAAAATGTAATATCCTTAATATTACAATCAAAAAACACCATGCATATGCATACAAATACACATATCACAGCAATGTAGAAAACACAGGCAAGCAAAACAAAGCAGCTACTATTTTATTTCCAAATACCAGTGGTATCTTGTATTTCCATTGTGTTTCATAATCCCTTATCAAGGAACATTCTAAAATAATGTGGAATACAGCCTCTCAATCTGTGTTTTACGATGTTTGTTGATAAATGATTATCATTAAAACTATGTAAAGCATACAACACAGTTTGGTAAGAAGAACACAGCTTCTGTGTTTTTCATTCTTACCCAATGCCTTGCCTACATTTTCTTAGGTCAAATCAGTTTTTCTTAAATATTGCCTTATTAGTACAAAAACTTTCATATAAGCTATATATATTCTCCAATACCTGTGATTAAGACTGCAGCCTTCGGCTTATTTAGCAACTTAATTATGTGTAACATTATTACCAAAAAATTCAGGAATAAATTGTGTACAGTAGGAAAAATCTATTTTAAATTCCCTAATTTTTTTGCTTCAAACACACATAAATGTAGAAAATTTAATTGGAACAAGACACAATGTCTTTGAAAGTAGTAGCATATCCTGAATTTTTATTAATACGGGTTGTCTTCATCTTATGACCATAGCTAGTCCGAAACTTCTGTTGCTAAACAACGTTAGCAGCAGTTGTTAAGTGAGTTTTGCCCTAATTTATGACCTTTGTTACCACAGTTGTTAAGTTAATAGCATGGCTTTCCTATTGATAGAAGTTTGAAAAAGATTATCATTGACCCGGGACAGAGCAACCATCATAAATGCATGCCAATTTCCAAGTGTCCAAATTTTGATCATGTGACCATGGGAATGTTGCAGTGTTCCTAAGTGTGGAAAGTCATTCTTTTTCTTTCCATTGTAACCAAACAGTCACTAAACAAATGGTTGTAAGTACAGGACTACCTGAACATAACATGTAATTTCATGTTAGTAGAAGCAAACGCAACATAATGCAAAATGGACATAATGGGTTATTTGTAAAATAATTAAGGCAGGATACAAATAAATAAATAAAAATGAAGAGAGCAAAAGGAAAGCAAAAGATCAAAAAAGTCAGTTGGATTTAATAAAATCCTCAGAAGAAAATGAATTAAAGCCAATGTGGGCAGCGTTATATAGACATGGTCGAAGTATAAATGATTTCAAGAATAGAAAGCAATGAAGCTGTATAGTGGGAAGTGTTGGCATAAATCAGTTTTTGTTACATTTCCCTTTCTTTGCTTATCGCTTGCCTTTAGTTCCTTGAAGTTATTATTTTTTTACTTCCAGACTGTGCTCTGAATAACACTGCTTATTCTGAAATGGGAATAGTATATACAGTATATTTGAGGCTGTAAAAATGAACAGGTAAAATGCAATCATTGTTAGACTGCCATCTGCTTCTAAGTCTTACCTAAATGACATGGGAAACAAATTTCATATTATACCTATGTAATGAAGAACAAAAGTAGGCTCTTTTTACTTTTATTGTAACTTTTACTTATGACCGCTATAAAGATAATTTCATTTTCCTTGGCTGGTGAGGTGGGTGGGAAGAAATGTCAAGGGAAACAACCACAAAGTGTTGAAATGAGGAACTAAAAAAAAGAGCTGGTAGATTAAAAAAAAAAACACAGCTCTTCACAATGGCAAAACTACCGTAACAACATACTGTACATACATAACAGACATTGAAACAGAAGCAAGAATGGCTTCCATATCTATATATATATAAAACAAAAGTGCTGGTTCGGGAGTGTGTGTATGTGCTCTATACACTCCTACAGAGAGCAACCAATCTCACCCAAACTTGGCACATACATACCTTGGCATTGTGAGATCAGTACTGGGGGGGGGGGTCACAAAAGCCCTTAAGTGGTCTTTCCCCCCCCCCAAAAAAAGGGGGGGGGCGAAGTGGACATTTCATGGCCCCATGGACATTTCACTGGCAAGATCTACTGAGCATGTGCAAGCTCAGGTTACCAGACAACACATGCAAATCGGAGGCTCTCCAACCAATAGAGGCAAGGCATGCAAATTGGGCAAAGAACACTGGGAATTGTAGGTTGCAGGGAATGCTGTAGGTAGCATTCCCTGCTTAGGCCAAAAATACCCAGGCAAAGCCAGGTTATCGGGTAGTTAGTATATTAGAGAACTGGTGACCAGTTGAGTCATTGAATAATTGTGGAGATTTTGCCATTAAACTCATTTTTTTTCATTTTTATATCATTAAAATAACACGATGTACTATAGATACCTTAGTTCATTTCTGGGTGATATTTTTATTTTTCATTTTTAATCTTTATTTAAAACAAGAATATATTTTCAAAAAAGATTTTTTAAAAAAAAATAACCCAGGTAATAACTACTGAACTAAAGGGAAGGAGAACAAACCACTCCATCACCAATATAACCATTTAGTATTATGACTGAGGATTCTTGCATAGCCAGGCAGAAAGTAATACACCAGCAGCTATGCCAGGAACATTTGTCCATCTGGTCTTTTTCTTCCCAAGTTTACATCTCTAGGCCAGTGACACCTCCTCCAGTCATGTTAACTCAGGAATTCTGGGAGTTGAAGTCCACAGGTCTTAAACTTGCCAAGTTTGAAGACCCTTGGTCTAGACCAGGGGTCTGCAAACTGTGGCTCTGGAGCCACATGCGGCTCTTTCGGCCCTCTACTGAGCCTCCCTGTCAGCTGATCCCACCACTGACTGGCCCATGCCCTCCCCTGCTCTCCCCTCCCCATCACTCCTCGCCTGGCTTGAGAAGGTAAGGGTGATGGTATGAGATGGAGACTCACTCCATATTCTAGAGCAGGGGGCACCTGGGTGGAATAAGTGATGTGAGTTGGCCATGCCCACCCAGTCATACCGGTTGTTAAATTATTGGCTCCCGGTGTTTTCCTTTCTGTGGGAAATGGGTCCAAATGAGTGTTTAAGTTTGCAGACCCCTGATCTAGACTCTCATCATCTGTACTGGTTCTCAGCTGTGGCCTTAGGTGGTGTAACTCCTATCCAAGTTCAAGAGATCAAGAGAGAGATCTGTGACTTTCCCTGAAAGTAAGCTGGCTTCACTCTGGGATACCTATGAATGTGTTCTAATCAGGAACAAGGGTTTGCTGGTGAATCCAGAGGAGAACCTGAGCTGTGAGTTTAAAGGCTTATATTTGGACTTTCCTATAAAGATGGCCAAGTCACTTCAGTTCTCCACTCAGGTTAATTTCCCTTGTGTTCATTCCATCCTATTTCTGCAGCAACCACAGTCAATTTATGGCCCGTGACACTTTTACATGTGTTGCTTCATAAATCCATTCTGTCTAGATTCCTCAGGAACCTCAGTCTCTTTCTGATCATGTCAGTTTCATGTTTATTCACTCCTAACTCCATTCCATCCCATTTCGGGAAGATCATCACTCTGGATTCAAATCAATATTTATTCAAGGAAATAGGGGTGAATGCTTCTAGCAATAGGGGAATGGGGATGGGGGGACTCCATTTGTTTTTCAAAATAGACTTTTGTCCTAAACAAGCAATTTATAAATATTTTGATACATTTTTTTGAGCCAAGCATGGCATCACATAATTTATAGAAGAGGAAAATCTGAAAAAAAATAGATATGCAAAGGGCTAATTTGCACGAGTCTGAGAAATGAAAATCAGTCTGTTTTAGCTCAACATGAGGACTAAATGAAATCCATAAGTTTATGACCTGATTCCCTGCCTACAGAAATACTTTTGTCTCCATACACAATTAACATTAATATTTTTGGACATTTTCTGTTATTCCTGCCCTCTACTTTCCCACAAAATCCTACATGCAGGTTCTCCTACATTTACAACCATTAATTTAGTGATCATTTCAAGTTACAACAGCAGTGAAAAAGGTGACTTACAATCATTTTTCACACTTTGCAGCATCCCCACAGTGATGTGATCAAAATTTGGATTCTTGGCAACTGGCATGTATTTATGATGACTGTAGCATCCTGGGGTCGTGGCATCACATTTTGCAACTATTACTCAATAGTAGTAACTTAGAGAGAGAGATTGGAATCCTAGTGGACAATCACTTAAATATGAGCCAACAGTGTGCTACAGCTGCCAAAAAAGCCAACACAGTTCTAGGCTGCATAAACAGAGGGATAGAATCAAAATCACGTGAAGTGGTTTTTTTTATAAAGTTTATTTGCAAATTTTAAAAACAAAATTTTACATATGTACATCTAAAAAATTGCAGTGCGCGCACATCAAATATACGACCATACAATAACTATCTTTCTATTTATCAAATTAAATCCCATTCTACTTCTCATTTTTATCTTTTAACCAATTGTACCATAAATTCCAACAATTATAATAATTAGAGTCTTTTTTATTCCTAAAAATTTTCATCAATCGATCTGCGTCTGCACATTCTGTAATTTTGCATATCATTTTGCTCTCTAGTGGTAATACTTTGCTTTTCCATTCTTGTGCAAATAATATTCTTACTGATGTGATCATGTGAAGGATCAAATACAATCTTTCCTTATTTATTTTTCCTGGTTTTCTTCCCAATAAAAATGACTCCAGCCTCATTTCAGTCTTGCAACCTGTAATTTCGAATATCCATCTCTGAACCTTAGACCAATATTTGCCTGCTCTGGCACAAGTCCACCATTGGTGATAATGCAACCCATTAATTCCTCCACATTTCCAACATCTCGATGACGTCCTAGGGAACATCTTTGCAATTCTTGCCAGGGGGAGGTGCCATCTATATATCATTTTATATATATTTTCTTTGAAGGAGGTTACCATCATAAGTTTCATATTTTTGGTCCATATCTCTTCCCACTTTTCCAGTTCTAGAGAGTAGCCAAAATTTCTCCCCCAGGCAATCATTGAGTCCTTTACCACTTCTTCGCCAATCCACCATGTTAACAAAAATTGATAACATCTTAAAAGGATTTTCCCCTCTTTCCCCATTAAGATCTTATCCAATTCCTGGGGTGTCCTGTAAATTCCTCCATTTCTATTATCCTTTCTAACCCGCAACTGAATTTGGGCATAGGCCCACCAATCCAATTCGAATCCCTGCTTGGCTAAGTCATTACGGGTCTTTAATTCACGCTGGGGGTCCAACAACTCCTGATAGGTCATCAGTGTCTCCTTATTATATAATGCTGGGTATATCATGGCCTCTAGAAAATCATGTGATTAACATGAAAATCACGTTAATACCATTTTATAATGCCTTGGTAAGGCCATACTTGGAATGCTCCACCCAGTTTTGATTACCATGAGATAAGAAAGATGTTGAGACTCTATAAAGAGTGCAGAGTAGAGTAACAAAGATGATTAGGGGACTGGAGGCTAAAACATATAAAGAATGGCTGCCGAAATTGGGTATGTCTAGTCTAATGAAAAGGGGTGACATGATAGCAGTGTTCCAATATCTCAGGGGTTGCCACAAAGAAGAGGGAGTCAAGCACCTGAGGGTAGGAAAACAGGCAATGGAGAGAAATTAATCAAGGAGAGAAGCAACCTGGAACTAAGGAGAAATTTCCTGACAGAACAATTAATCAGGGGAACAACTTCCCTCCAGAAGTTGTGAATTCTCTAACACCGGAAGCTTTTAAGAAGAGATTGGATAACCATTTGTCTGAAATGGTATAGAGTTTCCTGCCTGAGCAGGGGGTTGGACTAGAAGACCTCCAAGGTCCCTTTCACTTTTCTCACTCTATTCTATTCTAAATACAGACTCTAACAAGGAAAGCCAGATTCACCTAACAACCATGTTACTAACTTAACAACTGCAGTGATTCACTTAACAATCATAGCAAGAAATGTGAAATGGGGCAAAACTCACTTAACAACTGTCTCATTTAATGACAGAAAATTTTAGCTCAACTATGGTCATAAGTCAAGGGCTACCTGTATGCCACTTTACTTTCAGACACCTGACTCAATTATTCTTTCTTGTAATTTGTTCATTTCATGCTTGCATATATCTGCTTGATATAATAATACTTGAGACATTTCTAATGCTGTAAGTGCCAAGAAAGTGGAAAGCATAAGAGTATTTAATTAACTCTGTATTATTCAATCATTTCATAATGATAGTTGCCTCTCTATGGCAGCTGCAGTTTGGGTAAACAAAGACTTAATCTATTGACTCCCCAGAATTTAAGACATGCCTTACTGATAGTATTGTATAAGCATATTAGTAATAAAATAATAAATTATGTGATAACATGTCTCCTGAGACCAAAATCAAGACCATGATCAGATTAATATTGTGGCAATTTCCTCTCTTCTTTCACAGATGTGAAAACTTGCACAAATGTGCTTTCGTAGAGAGTAAATTAAAAAAAAAACTTCAGAGAAGTTTAGAGAACTTAGTTTAGAGGTAAAGGAAGGCCAATGCCAAGAAGAAGCAGCCTATCGGTTATTCATTAAGATGTCCTATAAATGGAAGTCTATGGCTCTATCATCCTCTTTCAAAGGATCTTATAAATGAGTCAAGCTGCAGAACTGGAGAAGGAAGGAGATGTAAAAAAGATGGATCATACCAAGAAGCAATGACCCTCTTGTGAGATACCTGCGCAGTAATCTCCAACAGAGTCAGGGCCAGTTCTAGGCCTAAGCAATTTAGGCAAGATTCCTATGGTGCCAAATTTGAGGAGATCCTGAAATTGAAGTTTTCCAAAATGCTGTATTTTTTGGAATATGACGCTCCAAAGTATAAGATGCACCTAGCTTTTGGGGAGAAAACAAGGGGGGGAAATCTGCCTCTGCCTCTGCCACCAGCAATTTGCCTCCTTGCAGCAAACAGCAAACAACCTATTTCAGCTTCAGCACAGCCTGATTAGCACAAGCAGCTGATTGTTGGTAGGATCAGTCCTCTGAGGATCAGCTGATTCAGGCTTCAGGGATTGCCAACACCTATTGCTGCCTCCACATGCCCCATTTTAAGGTGGCAGGGATCGGAACAGGGAGAAAATCG
>JANHFR010003227.1:12636-24785 GCA_032468015.1 Mimophis mahfalensis | reverse complement strand
TCAGCTTATTGCCCCCACAATCTGGGTCCTCATTTTACCTACCTCGAAAGGATGGAAGGCTGAGTCAACCTTGTTGTATGCTGTATGCTGTAACATTCAGCTGTAATGGCACAAGGAGTTAAGAAATGACCCCAGAATTTAATAATAAAGAGAAACAAGCTTCGAGATTTGATTATCAGTTGGAGGAGTGAATGAATTAAAAGAGGGTGTAATGTAGAAACAATAGGAAAACAAAAAGGGAGGGTGACTAATTGAGAACATGGCATACTTTCTTCCTAGATTTATTATCACAAATATGTCCCATTTCATTTAAAGAAGAATTCAAAAAATAAGCCTTTTGGAGATGCAAAACCTCTTTCTTTTAATTTCTACTTTTTATATAAACTTGCAAAGAATTATATGTCATTCAAGCTATGTCCTGAGTGTCTGATAAATTCTTTTGTGAAATTCTGTCTGAGTGTGCATGTGTCTTCAGGTCAGTGTTGAGTCCCAGGGACTGCCTGAATTAGTCCCTGCTGTTTTATTGGCAACATTTGCCATTGCCTACTTCCTAGGACTAAGACAGAGTAGCTCAAGGTCACACAACTGATTTGGTGCCTAAGACACTGACAGTTCTCTAGTTTCTAGCTTTGTGCTTTAACCACTACACCAAACTGACTCTCACACCCTAGAAATATGACCCTAAAAAAATAAAACAAACAGAGACTGTTGAGGAATAACAGAAGGGACAGATGCCAAACATAGGCATGCCTTGCTTAAAACAACTAACAATATTAGTTTAGGATCGCTTAATGCAATTTCCTGCCTTGTGAATATAGGAAAACTGCACACAAGTCTGCTTTGATGAATATTCACATATAAACTGGGAATCCTCAATCAATAGCTTTTTTACCACAAGTCATAGTAAAAAAAGACAAGCAAATGTTTGCCTGACTAACCTGTGTGTAGGCATACGTACGGGGGCACAGTTCAAATCTCTATAATCTCTATAATTTCCCCAAAGAATATCCATCAGGCAATTTAGCTTTACATAGAACATTTTGCACTCTCAATGTTATCCCCCTCTTTTGTTTATTCACATTCCAAAGAATAGATCGCATAACGCATATCTACGCATGCCATGGAATGAAACTTTAATTTCATACCCTTCCTGGTTAAAAGGGCAAAAATCACAAATTGTATGAAAGCATGATTGCTTTCAATCCCTAGGAGCTACTGCCAATCTAAGTAGGCGCTATTGATTAATATAAGGCAGCAGCCCATGTTTGTATAGTTTAGAAAGTGCATTAAATGCTGGACCAGCAGATACATAAGGATTTGAGGTAAAGCTCACTAAAACCGATGAAGCTGAATTTAGCCAGAGCCTCAGACATACCGTTTTTCACTTTCACTGACCATTTGTAGCCTAATTTGTCCTTATTGCCAACTCTCTTTTCTTCTGTGGATTCAGAGAGAGCTGCGCAAAGATAACCAGTGGGCAGCACACATGGTACCACAACATCCCCTGCCTGCCTGAAGCAGTAACTGCAAATATGTACATATGGTTTTTTTCCCCCCCTTTCTGTTGTACGGATTTGTGATAATACAGTAGCTAGAATAAGCAACAGGGATGCAGAGGGTCAGCGCAAAGAGTATGCATCAGTTCCAGCTCAAGGCATTATTCTTAGCAGGGTTATCAAAACTAGATTCATTAGATGTCTACACCCAGCGAGTTGCTTTTCAAATGAGATGACGTTCCCTTTCGTTCTTTTTCCTTGTTTTTATTAATACCAGAATAATGAAGATGTGGGTGGGTGTTTTTTTTAAAAAAAAAAAAAATCTGAAATCGGACACACATGTCTTCTGAACCCCTTCATTGCGGCTGAATGAAATAAATCTGCTTCCTGAACAAATTCAGATAAGCTGTCCCAGCCACGCAGAAATGTAGATGGATGTGCCATTCTGCTGAACATCGTCTGATTATCAAATTCTGTGTTAGTGGAAACAATGATTGTGGGTCATGTGAAACATATTAGTAGCAGCAGTCATAGTAACACCATCAAACATATTGTAATTTTCCTGCTAATGTAGAAACTGTTCAGCAATAGGGCATAAACCTAAGATTACGACCCTTCCAGGAATTACATTGCAAACATCCAGCAGAATAGAGAGAAACTGCAATGAAAGAAACAATTTCCTCAAATTTTATTCCAGCATTGATTCATGTGAGATATAATTATCAAGGAGCGAATTGGGCCCCTTGAAACTGATGCTTTAGATTTAAGCCATTTTTATTTCCTTGTGTTTCCTGTGAGGGGAAAAAAGGAAGGGAATAAGAAATATTAAGAAAAAAAATCACATCCCTTGCATCTTACCCAGGGCCTAATGCTCGTAGACAGAGTGACATCTAAAGGGATTTTGAAATATTTAAAGCTAGTGAAGAATAGAGATTGGCAAAGTCAAGGGCATATCAGCTTTTTTTTAAAAGATGAGTTTCGAGGTTTGCTGGGCTTGATTGTCCCAAATAACCATGAAAAGAAGGATCAAATTCCAATTTTAATGACATGCCTTGAGGTGCCCTCAGGACAGCTGCCATTTTTTATCTTAGATTTTGCAGGTCTCTGAACAAAAGGGGGAGAAATCAACTTTCAATAGATTCCTTGTGCTGTTGTCAGAAATAATCCAATGACTCCAAATATCTGTATCCTCAGGTGTTTTTTTTATTTATTAACCTCAGGAAATAATGAAGCAGCATATTTAAACAGAGGCTTAGTTATCAATTTTTTCAGATAAAATCAGTTCTCTTGTCACTCAGTATTCAAATGGTTTCTGTCTCTACCTGAAAAACCTCTCTTTTTCTCATGCGCATTTTTATTATTGTTTATTAACAGAAAAAGATATGGTTAAAAGTGAAAAAGTAAAGAGTTTAAAAAACATAAAAGCAAAAACAAAGGAAGGAAGGAATGCAAATACATGCCCACAAAATACCTACAGGCCTTAAAGAAAAAGACAAACAGATCTGTATTTAAGGCATCTTCTAAAATAATAATTGAAGATGAGGTAATATAGTATCAAAAACTTTGTTATATGTATACTTATATGTCCAGTTTGCACAAAAACATTTAATAAAGTTGAGCTCTGTGTACCATTCTGTCTATAGCCATCTGGGGGTAAATGTGAGTGAAATCAATGGGACTAAAGCAAGCCAAGTTTCTTAGGAAACTACACTTAGTCCAACTGTGATTTCAAACATTGTAGATCATTATGCCTTCAAACTTTACTGAACCACACTAAAATTGACTTGCTGTGTATGTGTATGTGTACATGTAGTTGTGGCAGGAACTTTCCTTTTGAAAAATAACATCAAAATTATTCCTAGAGAGGCAGCCATTTTTAGATGTAAGTACTTTCCAAAAACCTGCATGAATTTCAGGTGGACCCAGTTTCTTTTCTTTTTCTCTGTGTAATGAATTTTTTTACAGCTGCTCAAATTTGAAAATTTCGTTGTTATGTATCATTCCAATGCGCTTTGGACACTGATGGAGGACACATTCTGTGATAAGATTTATTTTTGTGATCACATCTAATGGCTGTTTTAGTGAGGTTTAACATACGCTGGAGATTTTGACTAAGTTTTTGTTGTTACTGAAAACTTCCCCCAAAATGCCTGGGATTGAACGGCATAAATATTTTCCAATAAACAAAAACTTGTTGCTATTACTACTATTATTCAGTGGATTGAAAACTCTTTGGGGAAAAATGTCTTCCCTGCCTTTAATTGAGTAAAGCTTAAAGGGAAGAATCTCATTTCACAGAGAGAGAGATTGCTTTGAAAGGAAAGGACACATTGTCTGCGCTAGGAAGAATTAATGGAAGCAAGCTTTCACACCCATAGTACTACTGGGGAAAAAACCTCTTATTTTCTTTTAGGATGCTGTTTTCTAAAAGTTAGCATGGCATCCATTGACTTCCTCCATTCATAGACATTCAACTGAGGAAAAACTATGGTAAGTACATTTTTTAGCAAAGAAGCTGTTTTTAGAAGGGAGAAGATTGCATACATCTATATAATAAAATACTGGCAGCAGTTAGTCTGCTTCCAGAGAGTATATACTCAGAAACCTGTCTACCTTTTACTTTTAAAGGGGAAAAAAGGGAAAAGAAGGAAGGGAGCACAATTCCCTTTCAAGTCAAAAGATCTAGTTGGAAGAAGCTAATAGAAAACAAAAGCACAAAGAAAAGATAAGTTTTGAGACAAATCTTAACAAAATCATTTAAAGGTTTGTCTAAATTCAACTGTAGACCCATAAAATAAATCTCACACACATAAAAAAATAAAACCCATCAGTGTGTTAACACAGTGTTTAATTTTAATTGCAATTAAGAAAACATAGAAATGGAGACAAAGATCAAAACAGAGGTGTAGCTTCCACCTTGGGGCAAGTATATATTATTCTTACCTTCCATTGTGTTGGCTTTCTTGATGTGACTAAGAAATTTGAAGAGTGCCCAGGAAGCCCTAGTTGAACATTTAGGAGCCTAATCATCAGTAGAAATGAGACTTTTGCTTTTTTTGGGCAAAGTACTTCAACTTCAGTCTCACAAATTCTGTGTATTTTTGACTTCATTCATTGAGCATTACAATGCAAACAAGGAAAGAAGCTGGGGTGAGAATGTATGAGAAAGAAAGCCTATTATGCTTGTTGTTGTTGTTTTTAAAAAATAACATTTTATAGATAACAGCCTGAGAAGAAAAGAGTACTGTATTACAATTATCTCTTTCCAGTCTAGGTGTTTGTGTATGTTTAAAGAAAACAAAAAAGAACTCTGAACCAAGTGAAAATCACTTCTCAAAATTATGGCAATGCCATCTCTTGGTACTAAAATTCAGGGTCATTCATTAATTTAATACACTGAAAAAAATCTCTATTCTCATTCATAGAATTATAGAAAGCTTCTAGCTTTTGAACAAACACGAGAAAAATTAAATGAAGATGGGCTACCAGACATGTTTTAGTTATGTGAAGTACTTGTACCTCAGGTAATGCTTCAAATATAACAGTAGTATTGTCACTGAAGCATTGCATCAGCCACCCATTTTCTTAGCTTTATTATCATTTATATTATAGCCATGCTCACATGTTAGAAGCTATTATGGTCAATTTATGTCTATGTTTATCCATCTTTCGGTGGCTGGAACCACTTTTAATGTTTTGGTAAATATTTTTGTAAATATTAGTAAATATAGTGGGTAAATATTAAATAAAAAATATTTACCCACTTCCAAATATTGGGAACAGCAGTCCAGTTTTGATAATCTATATCTATAAAAGAGAAGTGTTTGGTGTCTGGGTGGGTTTGTGGGTATGTCCCTAATAGGCTCTTCCATCCCTACAACAATCTGCCCCAAACTCACCAGGCACATACCTCGCACTCTGGAGACAAACACTGAGGGGGGGGAGGGTTGTCACAAATGCCTTTGTGCCTTTCCCTTCTCCCAAAAAAAGGGTGCCAAAGTGGACACCCCCACTGACATTTCACTGCTTAGCTGTACTGAGCATGTGCAGAGGGTTACCAGGCAAGGCATGCAAATCGGAGGCTCTCCAGCCAATAGAGGCAAGGCATGCAAATCAGGCAAAGAATGCTGGGAACTGTAGTCTGCAGCATTGTCATAAATACCCAGGCGAAGCTAGTAAGGATATAAAACACCTCCACACTAAGAGATTCTATACTTTGACTTCTGGAACTACTAGGTAAATATTTTGGCAACAAACATTTGCATAAATATTGGTGTGAATGATGGAATTCTCTGCTAACTTTTACAACCTTTATTTGCTTCCCCTGAAATGTCAAATTAAACTGAAAATCATACCCCATGTTTTCAACATGCCAGTTTTGATGTTTCTAGAATTCTTGTTGGTTGAATTCTAGAACATCATGCACATCAGTTCTAAATATTGGGTGGCAAAGATGTTTAAATGCAATGAGATACAATCAATCAGGAGAATTCATACTTTATAAGAAGTTTTAAAAAGCAAATAGGGTGGCCAGGTCCACACAGTTAAAGGCCCACCTGAACTGACATACAATGAAAGGGGGAGAGATGTTCTCTCACAATCATAGTTGTGGTTTTGACCTTTTCACCTCCACTTCTTCCATGGATGTCCCATAACATTATTTGGAGAAGGAGGAACTTTCAGAACACTATGGCCAACTATAGACTGAGGATAAAGTAAGCCATAGATAACTTCGCTTTCTGTTTAGTGCAGCGGTTCTCAACCTGTGGGTCGCGATCCCTTTCGGGGTCAAATGACCCTTTCACAGGGGTCGCCTAAGACTATTGGAAAACACATATGTAGACCAGTCACACATGTGTAGAGAGCAGTTGGGGGTCACCACAACATGAGGAACTGTATTAAAGGGTTGTGGCATTAGGAAGGTTGAGAACCACTGGTTTAGTGTCTATTTAAATATCCTGTGCTTAAGGATTCACCCAATCCCATTCAAAATAATCAGGCAATGTGAAACTGGGATAAAGAAAGAACCAAAATACATTGCAATGTTTTTAATACTTCTGTTTTAGGGTGTTATTGCCCATGCTTTCATATATTTTTTACATTTCAACCATATTTTTTCTCAAATTACTTCTATATAATTTCTATTTTTAGAATCCAGTTCTACATCCCCAAATTCTGAAATGAAGAAAACCAAGTGGCACGTTGGTCTGTCAGGTGTGGATCTGAAATCTTCAAGCATTTCCACTTGGAAGCAAGATTAAAGCATACCATTCAATAGCCCCCGAATGACCATCAGTATAGCAAATTCCTTTGAACATTTTATATAAGTTGCTTCCATGCAGTTGCCATCTCCCTGCCATCCAGGAATAGATTCATAGCTCATTTCAGTCTCTGTGGGATTGTTCCTTAGGTGTATCTCTATCTCTGACCAACACATTGCTTCTATTGAGTTATAAGTGTCATTAAAAAAAAATCTAAACATACCACAAACCAAAAGTACAAATTGCTTTTTTGCTGCATGAGCAACAGAATGACTATTTTTATTTGTTGGTAACATTATTCTTACGGCCATAGTACAGGAAAAGAGAAACATTTTAAGGAAATTCAGCAATCTTTCCCAACATGGTCCACTGTAGATCCATAGATTTCAAGCAACCATCATGTTGGCTACGAATTTTCAGAATCAGAGTCCACAATTGGAAAGGCTAAGTTATGGATTTAGCAATGCTAGTTGTTATCTCTTCTCATGAAATTCACATGGGTTTATGTTGGTTTTAACAGAGTAGCATGTATGGGTAATGTGTTCTGAAGTTCCCTGACAAAGAAGGTCACAATTATGCGCTGTTGCTCTCTCTCTCCCGCTTCCTCCCCACAGGGAAGCCAACACATATTTAATTTAGCTATTTCACTGCTCTGTCTGCTGAAGTTGGCTTAAGTTGCCATGGTTGAGAAACACTAAAGGTAAAGGTTCCCCTTGCACATACGTGCTAGTTGTTCCCGATCTAGGGGGCAGCTCTCATCTCCATTTCAAAGCCGAAGAGCCAACACTGTCTGAAGATGTCTCCATGGTCATGTGGCCGGCACAACTAAATGCCAAAGGCGCATGCAACACTGTTACCTTCCCACCAAAGGTGGTCCCTATTTCTCTACTTGCATTTTACATGCTTTCAAACTGCTAGGTTGGCAGAAGATGGGACAAGTAACAGGAACTCAGTTACTCAGTGTTCGGGATTCAAACCGCTGAATAGTGAGAAATACTATTCTACCATAATTTCATTCTTCCAGTTCTGCAATCTCATATTCCACAATAATATCAGCCAGGAAATGGGACAACTGTAGTGCAATTGGAGATGGATGGGCATATGTTTAGTTTCTTTTTCATTACAAATGTACAAAATTCATAAACTTCTTCAGGGGAGATAAAAAGAGAATCAGACAGATCTCTCCATCCAGGAAGAAGTCTTTGAATGCTAGTTCTTAAGTAGATGGCCTTAAGCCCCTTTATATTTTATCATATTTGTGAAGTTGTCTTCTCTTTCTGCTGACAAGATGCTCACCGTGAGCAGCTGAAGGGCAAGCAGCTGTGACTTTGTAAAATTTTAAGCATACACAATAATATTAATGGGAGAAACTCTGCCTCTCAAAATGCCAGTGCAGAAGATTGTTTGATCATGTTATGGAACTCAAAGCTAGGGAAGTCAAATAATTTTGTTGCAGTTCCTGCTAAGAACATATTTTAGTCTTTTGTGTCCAGTGGATCCATGGCAGGAGGATGCATATTAGCAAAACTGAAGTTCAGGTAGCAAATCTGAACACTCCAACCCAGGATGGGGAAGAGAAGCAGTCTAACTAGCAAGGCAGGGCTTTCTTCAAAGAGTTCTTTTGCAATGTTTCCTGAAATGATCATGTGACTATCTGACATTGTGTGGTCATCTGAGCCCCATTCATGAGTGATTGTATCCAGAATGCTCAACATTTAAGCATTCCAGATAAGCCAGTTGCACCATATTATATGTTGCACGTAATTACATTACAAGACCAGAATCCGGTTCATGATATGGGCCAAGCATATACTTTCTCCCTGCAAGACAGTCAAGCTAGATATGTGATGCCAACAGGAAGTTGTCGTAACTTGAACAATGCCAGTTGAAGGGTTGGGACTTAATATAATGTTGTGGCCCCAACCCTGCAGATGACTGTACCCTTAGATACTGACTCTGAGGATGATGAGGAAGAGCATGAAGCAGAGGCGGGGCCTTCTCCCTTGGCAGGCCAGCAGGAGCCAACTGTTGCCAGTTTACCACTGGACCCCAGCCAGGCTAAGGAAGAACTAGAACAGGTGGAAGCTGGTGACAGTAGGGGAGTACCTTGGGTAGATGCCAGGGAGAGAAGGAAAGCTCGGTGTTTGCAGCAGCAGCAGCAACGTACTAGGAGAAGGGGCCAGGAGACACCAGGTCATTAACTGAGCCACACCCTGCAGAGTATAAGAAAGGTGTGCCTACATCAGAAATCTTGCAGAGAACAATGTTTTAATCCTCAGAGAACCGGCTTTGATTCTGCATCTGAATTCTGGCCTGCTTGACCTTCCCTGGCAGTCTCTCTTGGCCATCTGCCCTAGGCCTTATCTCTTGGAACTTGTGCCAGCTCGCCTCTGCTTGATAAGTAGCCCAGCATGTGTTTTGCAGCTTAAAGGGCCAGCTTTCTGTGAGTTAGACTATATTGCCTTTGTGCTGGATTTTGTGGCTTGGGTTTTGCTGTCTGGAGTGGGGGGACAGAACATATAAATACTTAGGTGGCGACCAATCCAGGTGCACTAATATCTTAATGTGGCTATAGCCATTGCAGGTACTGCAAAGAAAAAGCAGTTTCTGAAGACTGCCTTTACTGCTATGAAATTGTGAAGTGTTTTTGCAGTAAAAAAAAGAGAGAAAATGAAAGTGCCCTATCCTTGTGTAAAATTCAGAATTCAGTAAAATCCTCTTCTGACACTAAATGAACCGGTTACGTCCAGATAGTTCATTCTGGACATAAATCTGCTGATGTGGAAAATGTCTCACGAAGCATAAAGTTACGCTGATATGCATGTCCTTAGTCAAGGGGAGAGGCTGTTTTGGCTGTCGTTCCATCTTCCTTGAACTGTTCAGGTCAGTGACCTCAACACCTTTCACACTTTGCCCATTTTCAATTATTCTCACAAAAACATTGCATTATCCGACAGTATTGCCGTACATAGATTTCTTATCGCAGCCCAATAATTAGGAGCTGCATTAATATGTATGTACTTTTATGGCTTTCCCTTCGCCCACTTCTGTAATCTTTGGAGGGCGGGGGAGTAAAAAATACCTCTTCTATAGCAGTTGATTAATTTTCTTTAAGCTAAAATGTCTAGATCATTCAGTCTTGTTTTTTTAAAAAACAACAACAAAGAGATAAAAGCTGATCCAACATTAAAAAAGCAGAGAATGGTCAGACAAAATGTGTGCTGCAAAAAGCAAAGTCCCTTTGCCCTGCTGAATGATGAATAGTCCTTTCCTGGGTCAAAAGATAGCTCTTTTTCACCACGGGTGATTGGGGATTAATCTCAAGCAAAGACATGGCGATTACAAATTACAGGCCAATTTCTGTTTTACCTGCTGTGACAAAGATTACAGAAAGATTGGTTCATTCACTGATGATGAGTTCTCTTCCATGGTGCATGCTAAAATTACAAAATTCAGAGGGCATGATTTCTGGTGCCTGATGGAATCAAAATAGCTTTTGGAAACTGAATGGAGAGCTCTTTCAATGAAGTAATTCTTGAGCAAAAGTTGAATTGCTTATAGCAACGTTCCCCAGCCCACCCCCATCGTTTGTAAAAGGTGGCAAGAATAATTATTTAATAGGCTGGAACGGAAGAATATTCCACTGGAAATTATAGGGGCAGATTCTGTTAGACAGTTCCATTTAACAGTCAAATTTAAGGGGTCCCTTCCTTCCTTCCTTCCTTCCTTCCTTCCTTCCTTCCTTCCTTCCTTCCTTCCTTCCTTCCTTCCTTCCTTCCTATTTTTTTAAGAATATATCTGTGATTTTCATTTTCAGCAGTCAAAAATGACAATCATTAATATCTCAGATAGTTCAGTATGTTTCTAGACAGTGGATCCAAACTGGCTAGAATGTTGGATTTATAGCAAGGCATTTTACTGGGAGGACTCTAAATGTTTAAAAGGAGATCCACCACTGAATAAGCAAGAGCTCAAGCTTTATATGCAGAATATCCCAAGTTGGGATGAGAAGGACTCCTATCTAAACCACTCAAGATTAATTGCCAGTCATAGTGATAATGCTAAGCTAGATATGTCAAATGGCTGATTTGGAACCAGGAGAAAAGTAGGAGAACTTTCTTTGCTAATTTTTATACCTGGTGAGATCTCGGTTTGAAGTTTGGTTGGATCAAGAATTTCTTTCCAATGTACCATTTTGAAATGTTGCTACACTGGTAATAAAAGAGACCCACAAACAACATGGAAAAGAACAGTTCAGTCCGAGAATGGCAATTTCACTTAGAGGACCATCTACCAACAATCCCTGTTTAATCCCTGATTAGTCTTTTTTTTTTCCCTCCATCCACCAATTCTTGTCCCCTCCTTAACATCATCAGCTCTCTTACACTGACCTCCAACAAATATCTCCCTTTCACCAGTACCTTTTTAAAAAATTAGTGTGCTTACACCATATGTTTCAAATGGCTCTTTTACAGTAATAAAACACTGCCTCCGGCCAGATTGCTAGACACAAGCTATTTCAAATACCCCAGTGTGCTTTAGCTTAAACTAATTGTAGAGCGTGGTGCTGGTCCAAATTATACATTACCTGCAAATGGGTTTAAGTCTTGCAGAATGGCATCCCCTTTTTTTCAAAAAAAAAAAAGTAAAAAGATGCTGTAGTTAGTAGATGAAAGTGATTAAGAGAGAAGGGAGATAGCGTTATCTATTCTCTGGCTGCTGTTTGCCAATCTCAGGTTACCTGCGATTGTGGGATTCCGGTCCATGTCGTGGGGAAAATGTATCTGAAACTCCTTAAAAAATAAACTACCTTTTAAAAAAGGAAAAAATGAACAGAGAGGAAATTAAGCAATTGTCCAGTTGATTCATGTTTCTAATTCCTCCTCCCTAAATAAATATTCAGAACTCAAAAAGGACCCATTAGGTTATTGTTACATATAGAAAGTATACTCACTGTAAGGCAGGGGTGTCAAATTCATGGCCTGCAGCCCGGATGCATCAAACACTGGTTACACCCAACCCCATTTTAACAAAGGGAAAAACTCACACTATGTCACATGATGACAACGTGACGATGCAAGTTTGCTGTAAGGAGTAAACACCTGAAATACTGAGTGACTTGTTTTCATACATCACTAGGAAAAAACACTTCCAACATATAATGAATAAGATCTAGGCCTGTGTTGAAATATTTTCCAGTTTCATGAAAATTTCACTCAAGTGCAAAAGAGGATTCTGTTTTCTAACCTAATTCTCAGAATGTGTTTACATTTCTTTAGCATGTCATGAGATGATCTAAAAAAGATTCATCAGAGGATTCCAATATGAGGTGTTTACCTGAGTTCTAATTGAAGGGTAAGAAGCAGTGGTGGGATTCAAATAATTTAACAAC
>JANHFR010003226.1:8189-21288 GCA_032468015.1 Mimophis mahfalensis | reverse complement strand
ATTGCTGGCTGGGGAATTCTGGGAGTTGAAGTCCACGCATCTTCAAACTGCCAAGGTTGAGAAACACTGCTCTAGAGGGTTGTCCTAAATCTCCTGTTATGCCAGCCAGCCAGTTGGAGACAGCAGTAATATATATTACAGGGCACTCTGATATTATACTGCATACCGTAGTATTCAGAGAAAGTTCTATACATCCCTACCAAATTGTTACTAAAAAGCTTCTCATAAATTTTTCCAACATAATTTAAATTGGGGAACATCCATTCAGTTTTGATCAACTTAAGGAAAGGGATCAGAAGTATCAATGCTTTTCTAGTTTGTAGCTTAATTTCAAGTAAAACAGATAATCGAAATGTATCAACATGCATTTGCTCATGAGGAGTGGTAGTTTTGAGACACAAGAAATTTTGAAAAAAGTCAAAAGAATTTCTATGAAAGCAATAACTAATATTGATACTTTCTTGGGTCAATACTTTCATATTTTTATATTTTTATGTGATAAAAAGAAAATATTTTGCTTTTATTCACGTGTACATGTGTGCACTTTAATTATGAGATGGTCAAGGGGTATATATGAATAGTTTTTATGTGTGGGTGTGTTTATGTATTCTCAATTAAGTTGCAAAAGTTATATCTTGAGGAAATTTATCTTACAGAGATTAGTAACCTGAGACACCCATGGAAACTACAAGAGAGATGGAAAAATCAATAATAAGCAAGTAATGGTAAAAACCCCAGCCAACAGATAAAATTAAGGTACAAAATTCTTGCTGATTAGTGTAGATAATAGTGGACTAGCTGGGCCAGTGCTGAGTGGGGGAAAAAATTATTAGAGGTTTTCTGATGTCTTTTTTAAACTGCCAAAAGAACAACCCATCTACTGACAGTTTGTACAACACAGAAGCTATGTCATATCTAACCTGACATATGGTCTTTCTTGCCTTGGCATTTTTCCAGAGAAAGAAAAACAAGACGTTCCTTTGAAATTCATAAAGTCATTGGTATTGTTAAAACATCAGGAATAGCACTTATAATACCCGCAATCAATCATGAATAATAGGACCTCTGTTAATTCACAACCTGTTCATGATCGAATGTACTAAGCATAGGACCTAGGAGCAGGCACAAAGATGTTCGTCTATTTGTGAGTTTGGAGGGTGAACACTGAATGGCTATCTTTTCCAGCAAGTTATAGAAACACAGCATTAACTACATGACCATAATTAAGATATTTAAAAGAGGGAAAGACAGTTTGGAAGTATTCCAATTTCATTTAAACTTCTGTCACAGAGGGTTAGGATGGTCTCGAAATCTTCAATTGAGAAGATTAAGCAGTACCATTTAATCTTTTTTACATGTGTATTCTGAATTTGACATGAACTCATGTCCTAGGGAAAATTTTGTGGTTGTGTATAAGGACAACTTGTATAATAAATCAGTCTCATAGGAATCCTTTTCTATCTATTTTGAGAACACGTTGTTAAATTTCATGTTACAGATCCATGATTATTTCAATGATTACAAGTGGTATTACTTTGCCTCATCTGTGTCAAAGCATTCATACATACAGACAAACCAAATATTCTTTTCTGTTAAAAAAAGATTAGAAATGATTACAGATGTTTTTCACAATTTCAGAATGGATTCATAAGCCATAAAAGCCATAAAAAGTCTTCAGGAATCCTGAGCAGAATATACCTTCATGAATATGAAAATAAAAAATAAAAATAAAACATAAATAAAAACATCCTTGTTGGTATTTAAATTCCAAAGCACTAATATAGCTGAGCATTACATGTTGTCTGTTAATTTTGAATACTGGGCTATTTAAAATACAACCACTGCAGAATAGCACAGCAAACGAATAGCACAGCAAAGCCTCAGGCTTAACAGACAACGGTGCTGTTTCTTTTTGCAAGACAATTCTAGATTCTCAGAACATGGCATGGCACCTTTAATTCTGGACAAAAGAGGCCATCTGCAGCCTCTTCTCACCTGTATAATATCACTAGTAATCATAGAAATAGGGAAAGACATTGTAACGTTGAACTTAACCATTCCTCCTGAAAAGAGCCCCCACACACACCTTAAAAAGACTCTTGTATGGCAGGTTCATACACTATACATAACTTCAATGGTTCTTCTGAATATCTTTCCTAGGAACTGAGTCCATGTCAAGAAAATAAAAGCATTTTTATTTGTAATGTATGTTGTTGTACTGTCATTTCCTTAATGAAAGAAACTGGTAATGTAAAACTGAAAACTGCCACATATAAACCAAGGAATGAGCAGGTTTGCTAATATATAAAAATTCAGTTGCAAAAATATAGGATGGATATATAAGTGGGGAAAGTGATAGAAAATTGACCTAAGCAGACTGAATGAGTGTGTATGTGAAAAAGCTGAATTCAAACTGAAGAATCACACAACAGTTATAATTTTAATCTGATTGTAAAAAGAGACATCTTCACAAAATAACTATGCTTTTCAACCTTCAGGGAATGAAGCCAAAATCTTTAATAAACCCCTAATACTTGTGACATTGGGTGTAAAAATACAGAAACGAATATGTTCCAACAAAAAATTGAAAATGCTAAGAATAAATTGAGATAACTGCTTTCAAAGGAATATGAGAACTTTAAAATTTCTCTGTAACATTCAGATATACCGTCTTTAGTTACCTCAAATTATATTCTCAAAGCTGATAGGTCAAGATATCTTTGATTAGTCAAAATGATTGTATTTCTTTCTTTCTTTTTTACAGAGGTGAATGAAGTGGGTGCAACATTGATCCACTGAGGGAATTTTTCATTCAAATTTTATTATTCATTAATACATATATCAACAATTCATGGCCAGTGATTTGTATACTGTGATTCCCCATGATTTTGAAAAGGTTGATATTTGGAGCAAAAATATTCTTTATTCCAACACTTAGCAATCAACTTATTAATATTTAGGGAGGCAGAAAAATTTGCTGCAAGGAACTGCACATTCTCACCTGGATTTGACAAATATAAGGTTTTATTTTTCCTAGAAGCACTTGCCCTTGTTGTCAGCTTTTATACATACCTTACTAATCTAACTTTCCCTTCATTTCTCACCTCTTTACTTATACTATTTATAATGTTTAATATTCATATTATACATTAAAAAGTCTCCACTATTTTCCCTTCTCATTTCCTCAGCTTCCTTTTTGCTTCTCAATCTAGCTTTCCTCTATGGGATTATATTTTCTTGTTACTTGTTCACTGAGCTACATTCTTGATTTTACAGTTTATACTAGTTGACTATATATTGCTGGGTTGGATATAGAGGCTGGAGGGGCAAAACATACTTGTTGTTGGCTGTATTTGCCTCAAAGTTTATTAAAAAGGTTAATAGAAAGAAGAGAGAATAGCTTTCCAATTCAAAAAGAATGAAAATGTTGACAAATGTGAAGGACAATTTAAAGATGAAAAGATGTCAGATATATTGCAAAATAATTAAAAATAATTTCTTCTTAGGATGTGGAATTAACAACAGCGAAACAAGAAAGTAGAGAGAAATTATTATTACCCTCCTTCTCCTCCTCATTATTTAATGAGACTGCCGTTCTGGAGACCCTTGAAGGCAATACGAGCTCAGATGGCAAACAAACATCCTGAATAGGTAAACCAAGAAACTGTTGTGCTTTCAGACTCCTATGGGTCTAAGTATTGAACTGAAAGAAAGATTCAGGGAATTTCAACTATCTTTTAGAAGATATGCCACTGAGAGAAATGTAAGTGCTCCAATTTTAAGGCAGCACAACAACAGGAATATTATTCTTTCAAAAACCACTGGTATTATTTTTGTGGAAAGACAACAATGGATAGACTGTTGAGAAAAACAGTGAAATGTAATGAAGAAACAAATAATATGACATATGAAGAACAAGCATAAAACAGAAAAAAGCAGATTACTTTAAACTATAATGAGGTAAACTTTCAGCAAGCAACAAGCTCTTCACTATTATAATGCTAGAAGCAGGGTCTTAGCCCTAAAGTATTAACTGAAAGTCTCACCTGTCAATGTCTGCAAAATATAAATAAGCATCCATCGAGTTAAATGTACCTGCTGCTTAAGTTTAGAAATTTTATTATATCTTTCTTAAGGCTAAGGGAGGTGGCTCTCCAAATTAACATTAATGAAGTCTCATGTCAAAGTAAACTAAGGGAGAAACAACAATAAAAACTTTTGAATTTTGTACTATTTGTACCAATCAAATTGGTTTTAAAGTGCTGCAAATCCTTGAACATCAACATTGTCAACTTCTACGTCTACAGAAAACAGGAACCATGACTTATTTTTGTTTAAAATGCCCAGGGTGTATGTTATTATTTTGCATAGAAACTGCAGATCTTGTTTCCAGATAATTCTTGATAATTTCACCGAATGCCCCAGAATGGCATCAAACATAGATATATGATAGTTTAATTATTCTTGAGAAAGAGACCTCAATATAGACCTTTTTTAAAATAGTTTGCTGATGTTCCTTAGCAAGGTTTGTAGTGTTTCAAGAAATTTGAGCAGATATCATTTCTCATATTTTTTTTCCATACTGCTGAGGTTTTCCACTCCTATCATTTTCCTGGCAGTTTCCTGAGGTTTAAAAAACAGAAAGAAGCAAGCAAGCAAACAAACAAACAAACCTCAGATTTCTGGCTAACTGCATAGTAGTCAAATATTTTTTAGGTATCTCCACCTACTTATGCCAGGAATTAATTCCAATCTTAGCACTTCATAGATTCCATATTCAGGCTGCTATTGTTTTCTTCTATAAAGCTGCCACAATTGTCCCTAATCACACTTATTCTATATTTTTATACAGCCGCAACAGCATGTTTCACAGTCAGGATTATTCTCCACATTGTTGTCTGCAGTCAAAGTCACTCAAAGAATCTTTATGGTCCTAGGCTAAACATATATAATAGCTTCCTTACAATAATGGCTGAGAATCCCAGCATTTTTCGCCTAACATAAGCAGTTAAAATAGGATAGGGTTTTGTGTGTGTGTGTGTGAAAAAAGTTGAAATAGAACTTTTTTAAAAGTTCAAGTGAGAAATGGGGAAAAGGTTGAAAAGGACTCCCCTACCGTCTAACAATATTAAAGTCAGCCTCAAATTTACAAGCGTACTCAGCCACATCAAACACGCTAGCTTCAAACACATGGACCGGCTTCAAACCCGACAACTTCAAACCCGGGAGCTTCAAACACACGCGGCAGCTTCAAATGTGGCAGCTTCAAACATCCTTATGGCAGCCATTTTGCTCACGCTCAAAAGAGCATAACCTTAGACACCTTAGGCAGGCACCTTTTCCACTAGGCTACACAGAGTCTTTGTTATAAGAAAAGAATTATTGGAATTTGTCGACGTTAAATTAGCCCATAGAGGGAGCTCACATCGTCCCACAAATGTACAATAATTGGAACATACTGTAATTTAAAACATATTTCTATTAAGATCTCTATAGAGAGGCTATGAGAGGTCAACACTGAGAATTTCTTACTTCGTATCAACCTCTGAATGCCCATAAAATTTAATTCAAATTAGACCCCATTGGCCATGTACTTTGTAGTTTCACCCAGAAGAGGAGAATTTGGTTACATATATTTCAAGATAAATCTCAATTCTTAACATTATTATTTGGATGTAATGCTGAAACATGCAAAATCCAAGACTACAATGAGAATAAAGTTATAGTAATTGGGATTGCCATGACAATGCTCTTGATCCATTGTTAAAGTTTCCCTAGCACAGCTCTTTCTACAGCTTTCCTGGTCTAGCTATTTTATCTTGCCATGCCCTATATTGCATGCTGAGCTTTATATATATATATAAAAAAATTAATTTAACGAATGCAATATTTTTTTTACAGATTCTACAGACACCATAATCCTGAAGATACCTGGGAAACACAGCAACAAAGGAAACAAAATATAGCATCAGAACAATAGAAGTCCTTAAACAAAAGTTTAAATAACAACTCAATAAACTAAAATAGGAAATAACACGAAATAGTTAAAATAGTAAATAAATAAATAAAGTAAAAAATAAATAAAGTAAGTAAATAAATAAATCAAAAAATGAAATAAAAATATAATTCCATACAAAGCATTTTATGCTCATCTGAAAATTATTATGGAATGCATAATAATTCCATTTTGTGGTTACGATAAAGAAAATCACAAGCACCTCTGTTTATATCTTTATGGTGATGGAATACTTCCTGTCATGACACCTATCACATTAAAACATCACTGTACAATTTAAACTATTTATACATTTTCAAGTCCTTCCATCTCTTTCTCCAACCTTTCAGTGGAAATGGCTTTCTGCTCCTTTATTTCTCACATTTATATGATTATTTGAATTTGGTTTGGAAATATCTCAATGTGTCACAAGAATAAATGACATTTATTTGAATATATGGGGAGTATGAAGGGTGAAAGTTTTTAAAAGATGCCGTAGGGATTGACCTTTAAATCTATTGACAATAAAAAAAATAAGTAACACCCCTCCCCCCCCACACACACACAGAACTTCCTGGTTTTATATGATATAAAATTTCAAAGTCAAAAGTGTAGTCACCAGATATTAGAAACACACTATTGTTTCAGTTTTCTGAATAGTGCTGCTTACTTTAGAAGTACATAGAATTTCACAGTTTTTCTCCCTTTTGGGCATGGACAGTTCTTTTTTCCTATCTCTTTAACTACATTATTTAAAAAACTCAATATTTGATTGCTTTAAAATTCTGCATTCAAGTCAACATACCTGTGATGGCCATGGTTTTTCATTTTTATATATTTTCTCTACTTTGCTCTCACAGCCTTTTGCCTCTTTTGTCCCCATCAGTGTTAAATTTGATTTTGTTTACAGATGTAGCAGCATTCTTAATGCCATGAAGTAAACATAGTACCATCCTTTTTCTTGTGAGACCATTATTTCAAAATACATTATTTTCCAGTAATAGAAATAATAATTGCTTATTCAGTTCCAAAATATACTTGTATAACTATCAGGTTACATTTTAAAGTTTTTATTGGGAAAGGAAAATAGTCTAAGAATAAAATAAATTAAAATAGTAAAAATGAATGAAATCTTCTCTATGTTGTTTATTTTGCAACAGTTTAAAGTAATCTTCCCATTTTTAAAGTCAAAATGGAAGAGGCATGAAGGCAAAACTTTAAAAATCAGGATAGTACATAAAATATTCTCTTATTGGATTTTAATGAGTAATTCCTTTTTTATTGTTGCTGTTTAAAGATCCTAGAAATTTAGAAGCTCAAATTTAAAGAAACTTGCTTAAGATTTCTGTACTTTTTTTCCTGTTTGTGACATGTTTTTCTATTTGGACAAATTATTGGACAAGGAATACCATTACTACTATGATAACCAACACCATCACCAACATTATATAAAAGATATAGCAACTTAGAATCTAGGAAATACGATATAAAAGAAATGGATGTTATAGAAAGAGAATGAGAAATTCAAAAATGATTGATTGGCTACAGGAGAAGTATATTCTGGGAGAAAATATCACAGTGACAATTCTTAAACAAGGTAATAAAAGAAGTAATATAATTTCACCATTCCTATTGATTAGTAGCTGTCACTGGAATAGATGATATCAGATCCTAATGATGTCCTGCTAGTATTTAAATGGACAAAGCATAATATTAGTTGCATGTATGTTAGAATTTCCCAATCAGATCTTCCCATAAGATTTGTTTGTTTACTGTGTTTCTATTATAGTATAGTAATATTTCTAGTAGTAATATTCTAGTATTTATTACTAGATGAAGATCTAAGAATGACTACATTTATTCTTGAGTAATCAGATGTTTAAGCATACAATTAAAAAGATTTTTAAATGGTTAGGATTAAGCTATATACTGCAATGCAACATGTTGCTACCAAAATTATGCAGTACATGGTGAAATGAAAAAATCCCTGAAATTGTATTAGGCATTCTTTTAATATCCAATCCAGTTATCTTTCCAATTTGAAATGAAGTTGACATTTTTCAGTCTAATTTTGTTTGGGTTAATGGAATGAGTGGAATGGGCTTTCTTTACATATATTTTTGTAGGTTTATAATTGATACAATATTGATACAGCAATATTGATACAGTTCCAATAACAGGACAAAAGGAATTGGAAGGTAATTAATCAACAAGGCTTGTCCTGTAATTGTAGACAGACAAATAACATTTCAGAGGGATTTCTTGGTCACTGTCAGGGACACATTAAGAGCCCCTCCATTTATTTTTTGAAGTGTCAGATGGAATCCAGTTTCAAAATTAATTCAGTTTTACTAGTTATTTATTTTGTAATACAGCCATGTAAATTAATTCATTTTATGATCCAGCCATGCAAATCTTAACATCAGAATGCATAAGAAGGGATCCTCATTTCTTCATTCTCAGGATTTCCATACAATTCTCCTCCCCTCTTTTAAGTATTTGTTGAGATGTGTGGCTGTAGAAATCAATGAATGGATGAATGAACAAATGAATGAATGATAAATAAATTGCTCCTCTTCTGAGCTTCCTATTTCATGCTTTCCTTTGTGATACAGTAGGGTTCCCTGCTTCAAATATGATTCCAGTGATCAATTTTCTTTAATCAATGTGCTCACTATTTTAGGTGGTTCATATTCTAAGACTATACCTGTGGAACACAGGAAAAGGAATTAACTAAAGGACTTCAGGGAGAATTTTCTGTTTCTCAAGAACAGCCATCTTCAGAGCCACAAAGATAGGCAAGTTAAAAATGCTTAGTCCCTTCATCCTCTGAAGCATCTTTAAACGTGCCATTTAATATTTCCCTTTATTCCTTGGAGAAAAGATCTCATTTTATGGAACGGTACGGTGCTTGCACTGTTTTTCTATGTAATCTTCAGATCTTATTTCATTAAAACAATCAGTAAAATGTTGATCATTTACACATTTTCCTGAGTTCTGTCAGAATTTTTTTATCACACTAAAAATAGAAAGCTCTATAAAAAAGTGATGAAATATTGATGCCTGTGCAACATATCTCCTTAGAATTAAACACAAACAAGTAAACAAACTATGGATGTAAAATCTAAATGTGTAACCAAATAGCAAAGCTGCATTACTTTAGTCCTCATGCATTTGAAATTACTGGCTAAACCTGAATATTGGTAATGGTATGTGGGAGAGCCCTGGGGACACAGGGCAAAAAGATGCTGCCTAGGGAATGGACAGATAACGGATGGCGTAGCCTGCAGCTTCATAATGGGAGGAGCAAGAGGTTTCTCAGACTGTAAAGAAGATGATGGGAGACGTCAGACTTGCATGATTCTGTTAATGTAGCCTTAGAATAAAGTAGCATGAGGTCATCTGCTTGTGTGTCCTCTCTGGTCAACCTGGTAAGACTGATAATACTTTAGTTGTTTAAGTCTGCAGGCATCTGAAGTTTTATCGAAAGTTTTTTTAGTTTATACATGAGATTTTTTTTATGTTATTGCTTTCTAAACAGAGCTGAAAATATCTCCGTATAACTTTTAAGGTAGAAAATGGTGGAAGAGGAAGAGGAGGGGGAATGTTTCTTGGGGATTGCTTTCAGTTTAGGCATAGAAATACTGTATCCCAACATCTTTTTAATATGCCCCAGAGATGCATACTTTTGCCCATTTTGTATGTCGCACTGCATATACCAAACGCGCAGAACTTGCGGCACAACAGTGTAACTCTGTTTTTTAATCTTTTTCTCCCTTGTCCATCCTCCACAGATGCCCTGTGATTATTTTAATGAAGTGAATAGTAGAAGAGACTGCATGTTTTAAAGCAAGAAAGGTCAATGGTCTGCAATTCCTGAACATGTTATTACCTTAAAAATCATCAAGGTCAAAGGGAATCAATTGTGCTACTTTCAGATTTCAAACTACATGTATTTCTTTGGCAAAAAAGAGATGCCTTCCTCCCAGTTATTCTTCTGCCTATTGCGTTTCACATCCTCCTCCTTCTCCCTAAGGTTGTACTTTTATCAGCTCTTATTATTTGTCAACTTATTGAAAATGGATTTAGAATATCAATCTAAATAATTCATGACAGAAAATGTAATGTTTTCATTTCTTATGGGGAGTTTGGTTCAGGAGAGGAGATCCATGCTTCTTGCCTCAAAAAGTAGCATTGAATGACATACCTGATTTACCTGAACATCCCAAATTCTTCCTAGCTCATAACAGGCCATTACCTAACTTTCATAGCATCTTGTGATTTCTTGGCAGTTCATATCTCATCTAGGGAAAGGTGGTGAAATGAAAGAACTGTTTTAAGTTCAGCCTCACACCAGTTTACACACGCAGTGAAAATTGCATGTGTAGCAGTATGTCACATGCACTAATGTGCAGAGAAGCTCAGTGTCACAAAGTGGCTTCTTTGCAGGAACTATGCAACAGTTAAGATGACCTTTGTTTCTAAAAAAATGTTTAGCCTACATAAAATTTGGAAAACAAATAATTTTGCATCTCTTTTTGAACATTTTGTGCCTGCTGTGGTCGCAGTTACATCTTTTTGAGCTCTGTGAAATCTGGTTCCTGTAATACTAGCTGACCACAATGAATAACTATGAAGCCCTTGTTTTACCATGCTAAGTAAAGTGGCATAATTTGCCAATACAGTTTTCTCCCTCTCCGTATAGATTTCAGATTGCCCTCATAATCTCTCGTGCTAAAACCTGCATTTTCTTATGTCAATTTTCTTGTCCTACATACAGCTCCTAGTGTGAAGGGTTCAGTACTTACAATCTAGTTGCAGACTGTGTAAAATAAGAGATAGAAGATGAGGTACAAAAGGCATGGTGACCTTGACAGATCTTACTATTATTAAGAAGCATTTCCTAGTGAAAAAGATTTAAGGGTGAAAGAAACTTGAATTTCTGACTTATTTTTTTGCAGCTTTTGTTCTTTTTGGTAGTCTTTTTTTAAAAAGCATCTTCCTGTATATATCAGCCTACTTACTGATCAATTTAGTATTTTAATTGTTTATTAAATGTCAAATGACAGACACATAGTATTTACTTACACCTGAAGTCTCAAGCACCAATTTCATCTAACAAAGTGTATTTTTTAATACAGTTTTATCTCCCTCAGGGTGTTCGTTCATATTAAAAGGTGTTGTGGGAAACAGGGTCAGAGCATAAGTTTCTTTGAGGTGATTTTGTGGGAATGTGTAATAACAGTTTTATCTGAGGCAGATTTTACTGTTATTTAATGTCACTTGTATTTCTTTAAGTATTTGCTATTTTAGATGTTATTGCTCTGTAAGTTGTCTTGGGAGGTTGAATATCATGAAAAGTAGGATAACAGTCTACTAAATAAAATAATAGCAATAAATGTTTACTATTGCTTTGCCTTCCACAGACTATTTTAGGCTTTAAAATTTATTAATATCAAAAACAATACAAGTGAAATACAGTCACACCCACCCGTTCTTCTCTTAAGGCTGGCCGTTCATTCTACCCCATATTCAATATGTTTGCACTAAATATAATAGCTCACTATATCTACGAGGAATACTATCTTCCCAAACTTCTGCCCTCCAAATCTGACCAGCTGTTCTAAGAATGGTACACACAACCCAGTTGGGCAATGGGGAAAGGGTAGTATAACTAGGACACCCAAACTTAGAATTTTGATTAGCATGGAAAGGGTTTGTGTCCACCTGTCCGACCCTTCTGTGTTGTTCCACCCAGTGCACAAATGTTGGCATTTGGTTTTGCCAGTATCAGAAACAAAACAGAAGCAATCCTGCTCCACTCAGCTAAGAGAGAGAAGTTGAAACAGTCGGGTTATCTGAACTGCAAAAACAAAGGTGTTTGCTTCTCCTCCCACTTCATCACTTTCACCAATTTAGAGAATGTATTAAGTGGGCCCAAGTGTACAGTAATCAAGTGCAGAGGAACAAAATGATGTGCATGCATATATGAACGAATGCTCAGACAAGTTGTTCATTCTAATTCCTGACTGGGAAATGTTTCATTTAATGAGACAACCGTTTATGTATCTGCAGCTGCTAATGTTACGACAGGCAAGGAATTCTCAATAACCAGGAGGCACAGCTTGAACTATAGCTGACCAAGCCAAATGCTTCAACTTCCATGGAAAGCAATGAACCTGAAGAATTTCTTTTCCCCTTTACTAACTCGCCTTCTCAGTGTCTTCATTTTCTGACTGCTATTCCTCCAGGATTAATTATAAATAGTTATCTACTGATATCTACAATAATACATATTGCTTCCAAGCATGCATCAGTGATTTCTGTAATAGCTTGTGTATATACTCAAAATGTAAAACAACATATTCATTGATAAAGCTCATGCTATACATTTCTGCACTTGTTCTTAGATTTAATCATGCAATTGGACAGAAGTACAGCAAATGGGAGATAATGCGTTCACACTGGATTAAAATCCAGGCTGGAAGCAAGCATGTAACTCTTTGGGTTAAGGAGGTATTTGTTTGTTTATCTGTCTATTTGTTTGTTTTAAAAAAAATCTAACTCACAATGTTATCCATTTTCATACTTCTTCATTTAATTCATTTGTGAAAGATACAGGTAGATGTATTTCCCTTTTCCACTCTATATCAAGAGTATAAAATTTAAACCCATCTCTTTTTACTTTCCTTGATACTTGCGAATACAACAGAAAATCTTTCAGCCTCTTGGGACTATGGACACCTCTTTCTTTTCCGCTTTCTATAGAAGAAAGATGCTCTCGATACTCACTGGACCTTTTTCTCTTTAGATCTCTTATTTCCATCTCAACCCTAATTCTCCCTCTCAGTTCCCCTCTTTCTTATAAAGTGAGGGTGAAAGTACTTGGTAGCTTGAAACTACTTGGGTGGGAGACCACCAGGAAATACCAGAATTGAGATTCTTGGCAATTAAACTTAACATCTTCTTGTTGTTGTTAGTTGCGAAGTCATGTCCAACCCATCGCAACCCCATGAACAATGTTCCACCAGGCCTTCCTGTCCCCCACCATCCCCCGGAGTCCATTTAAGCTCACACCGACTGCTTCAGTGACTCCATCCAGCC
>JANHFR010003225.1:346959-359050 GCA_032468015.1 Mimophis mahfalensis | reverse complement strand
GCCCCCCCCCAAGAATGGGCGGGGTCAGGATAGGCGTGGCCAGGATGGGCATGGGCAGCTTGACGTGAACAATTACTGCAGCAGATAACACAGGGGGATGGGGTGTACTTTTGCTGCCATCCTAGCTGTGTGTCTGCCTTTCATAACTCACCCACCAGTTCACCAAACTTTGATCAGTGCCATGTCTAGCATTCTTCCTGCCAGGCCCAACTGTGTCATTCAGGCAGAGCACTGCCAGACTGGTGCTGGAGCAAAAGTATCTGACCTACTCACCAGGCCACAGCAATTTATCAGCATATGTTTTCACCAGCAAAAAGACTTTATTGAATATCTGATCTGAAATCCCTTCCCAAAGTGCTTGGCATAGTAAGTTTTCTATAACACCCAGCCTGTTACCCTTTTGGCTGCTGCCCCCTGCCAGGCAGATGTGCAGAATGTGATGGGCAGTGAAGCCACCATGAAAGACATTTTAACAGCCAGCCTTGATAGAGATACACAATTGAGGCTGGTTATGCATCTCACAAGTGATCAGGTAGAGAAATGAAATTCATACTGACATTCTGCATGGACTGGTGGACCACATCTTAAACTAGCTATCTAGACATGCCAGAGTACAAACCGCAAGAGAAAACAACAACAAACCAATTGTGGAACAGATAATGGCTTTTCCCCCTAAGGGAACAGACATTATCTGTTCCCTTAGGGGGAACAGATAATTTGATCAGCCAACCGAAACTTGCCCAGTGCATTTTGAATGTGTGATGCAACCAGATGATGCAAGCTAATTGAGAGAAGAATGGGAGAACAGTGGATGGTCAGGATCAAAGAAGCAGCTGGAATGTCACTGGAAGAGTTGCAGTTGCAGAACCTAAAAGCAGATCATGATGACAAGCGATTGTCCCTCCAGTCACCAAGTGAACAGCCACAGTTATAAAGAGCATAGAAGATAGAATCATAGGGCTGGAACGGCCCTTGGAGGTCTTCCAGTCCAACTCTCTGCTCAAGGCAGAAGATCTTACCATTCCCAGCCAAATGACTATCCAGTCTAATTCTTGGAAACTTCCGGTGATGGAACACCCACAACTCCAGGACGCAAGTATTAATTGTTCTCACTGCCAGAAAAAAATCTTACTTCTAGGTTGGATATCTCTTTAACAAGCTTCCATCCATTACTTCTTGTCCTGCCCTTTGATACTTTGGAGAATAAGTGACAGCTTGTGACAGCTCTTCAAGTACTGGTTTACCAACTACCAGTTTATTGGTCAGACGGGTTTATTCTGCCTTTCTATGTTCAAGTTATTTTATGTACTCAAGCCCCCCCCTCCCCCCAAACCTTGTCTGAAATTGAGGAAATAACAAAAGTGAGATGATAACACGTGTGCAGTTTTGGCTCTGTACAAATGAAGGCGTTGTGACTGACAGCGTAACTGCCTGGAATTTAACGACAGTAGCGTAGTCGAATATGCGCAAGATTTCCCCGCAAAAACGTTTACTGGAGTGCGTTTTAAAAAATACCCTGGTAAGTGAAAATTGTCATCTCCAAGCGGCAACGAGCTTCCAGCTTCCAGCTGTAGAAGCTCGGCCAAAAAAAAGAAAGAAAAAGGCACTCCCAATCGAAGGAACCCGAGTGATGCGCTCTTTCCGTTAAGGCTACCGTTAACGCTATGGAATTCTGGGAGTTGAAGTCCAACTGTCTTATAACGTTAGTAAGGTTGAGCAAGACTGCTCACAGGAAGCCTCCCGTGAGAGGCGGCTCTCGAGGAAGTCCAATCGAGTATGAGAGGAGGCAGGACTTTAGGCAACAATCTGACCAATTGGCGGAGAAGACGTAACGCGGAGAAATCTCAGGATGGCGGTGCGGACGGCGGAAGGTCAGAAACATAAGGGGAGCCGTGCGGTCGCGCCTCGGGGAAACGGGTTGAGGCGCTGTTGAATAAGAAGGACCTTCGGGACTAAGACAGAGGAACGTGCCAGAGTTGGGAGAAAGTCTGATAGTAATCGTGGCTGTCCATGTGCATTCTTCCATTTAAATATGAATTAGGTTGACAATGAGGTTAACATTTAATATATCTTCATGTCTCTATGACCAATGTGTATACGTATTTATTTCTTATTGGCTCCAGGTTTTACTCTATATTTAATATTCCTTAGCTTTTTAAAGGAGGTGCAGGATGAATTCAGAGTGCTGAGTGTGAACCACAAATAAGTGGAATGGGCATAAATATTTAAAAGAGCTGCGGGGAAGTTGGAATTATGGGCAATCATGTATTGCTATACTTGTGTAATCTAAAAACTAGATAAGAACAGATATCGGTGGGCTTAAAAAAAATTTACTACCTGTTCTGTGGGCATGGCTTAGTGGGTGTCGCTATGCTGTCAGCCAATCAGAGGTGGTATTTTCCGGTTCTCCAAACCAGTCAAAATTATCCCTACCTGTTCTCCCAAACCTGTTGGAACTGGCTGAATACCACCTGTGGTTGGTATGTACTACTGAGTTGGGAATTGAAGTATAATACATATTTCAAATCTTGATTGCAGGCCATCAAATAGTTTTTGATACCTAGTGGCCACATAGGTACATTTTCTTATTGATGATCTGTCCCTAACCTGGTGTTTCAGTTCTTTCAACATGCTCGTAATGTCACTGTAACTGAGTCTATCCACATTGCTGCCAGTGGTCTTCAATCTTTCCCAGCCTTGCAGCCTTTTCCAGAGAGCTAGGTCTTCACATAACATGTCCAAAGTAGGACAATTTGAGTTTGATCATTTGTTTCTCATCAAGTGAGAAAACTCTGAGCCAATTTCTTCAATGATCAATTTATTTGTTTTCTTAGCTGTGCATAGCATTCTTAGGATCTTCTCCGACACAAAAATTAAAAAGTGGCAATACTACTCATATCCTGCTAGAGAGATAGGTATCATACCCTGCTAAGGTTGGTAGACCACAACCTACTTCTTAGTTAGCTAGAAAAATGTGGGATAGACCAGGGGTCCCCAACCTTTTGGACATCAGGGACCACTAAATTCATAATTTTAAATCCCGCAGACCACTAATATGACTCTAGCGTGCTGCTCGCTGAAGCGCCTGGACTCCCAGTGACGGGATAGGGTCCTTCAGGCACTTAGCTTGTCCGCCTGTTTCTGCAAATTTAAACACTCAAAGACCCATTTGGACCCATTTCCCACAGAAAACAAAACACCAGGATCTCGCATGTCCCTCCCCCCCCCTCTCTCTCTCTCACACACACACACCCTTCCTGCTTTCTCTTTCCCTCCAGCCACCCCTGGATGGAGTGGCAGGAGGTTAAAAAAAAAAAAAGATGGAGGGGGTGAGCTCCCTTACGTTCTTTCAGTTTGGGGATGCCCTCACCTCCCCCTCTTTGCCCAACCAGTGGCAGGACCACACTAAAATGTCTCACTTCTTGACCGTGAGGCAAAAGTACTTGCTTTTGCTCACCAATCTGTCATCTCCCTTTTAAAGACCTGCCATTTGAAGGAACTGGGAATCAGTGGCCATGGTTTCATCCTTGCTGTTTCTCTTTAACATTTGGAAGTAAATGTCGGCCTTGCAGTATTTTGTAGCCATGCCACGAAGCCAGATCAGTTTCTTATTAAACTTGTCATTATGCGGTGGAGAGGTGGGGGACAGCCTCCTGAAAGGCCAAGAAGAGAAATGCCTTGCCCCCCTGCCCCCACCCCCATGGGACTGCTTTTTTCCTGCTCTCCTTGCATGCACATCAAAGCAAAGTTCTGAGACCACCACCATCACCCCCCCACCCCACCCCCGGCACACGAATTGGCTGCCTGGATGTGTGTTTAAATGCCCTACTATACAACTTAATGGCTGCGGAAAAGTATCCCTCCGTGAGATGCCCCGGATGAAAGGACAGGAGAGGAGTGTGGGTGGAGAGCCAGCCAAGTAAGAACTTCTGTGTTGGCTCGCCTGTGATGGAGAGCGAGAGAACAAGTGAGCATTAAGGCAGCCATGTTCAATTGTCCCATTCCGCAGAAATGAAGGCTCAGTACTGTATTTGTGCAACAATATTTGCCCAAGACTTGTATAATTTTGATATTTTTCAAATCAAAGTACTGTAGCAAATTATGTTCTCTAAACATCACTTCTCCAAGTTGGGGATAAAGACCATAACATGGAGAAATGGGATAATCTATAATTATTTCATGTTAATCTTCCTGCCAACTTCTGACTGCTCACTTTTCATTGTTTTATATGTTTTGCTTGGCCTCCGGATTGGTCTGTGAAAACATTTTTGTGTTGAAGGAATAAGTTATTACAACACCACAAATTACCCTTTTATTTCACACACTTGGTTATAATGTTTGGGCAATACAGTTTTGTAACAAAGCAATTTAGAATGTCTGAGGGGAAGCTACAGAATGTACTTGATCTCTTAAGTGTGGAAGGGATATGCATGGTGTATGAACAAGAATGATGGAAAGCTAATAGCATCCTAATATCTTCTTTTACTAAGGAATCTTAATCATTAGCAATGATTTTCTTCCTAGCCTACTGAATCTTTTGGCTTGCTTAAGATGTTTTGAAGGGCTTTAGTTGTTCAGTGTATTACAGTGATGATAAGTGGTTGCCATAGCATATTTATTTATTTATTTAGGAAATTTATATGGCTACCTACTCTGGTAGAGGCTCTAGGCAGCTTACAAGCAATAATACACAGTACAGAAAATAAAATAAAAACAATACCCTCCCCCCTCCCCCGGTATGTAGTATGCTGGTTATTTCAAATATGTTTTAATGTATGGTAGAGTTAACCTTTTCATAACTTGTGTTATGTTAGCAAGCTATGAAAAGTGAGTTGGTTAACTGAGCGGTCAGGCCCTTTTTGATAAAGTTGCATGGATAAGTGCCGGTATCTGTTTTGTTGGAGTATCAGCAATTTGTCCATCAAATTGAAAGTTCCTAGTGAGGCAGAGTTTCATGAGTTTCATGATTCGGGGTATCCCCATCTTAGTGTACTTAGCTAGGTTGAGTATGCTGTGTAGTACTGCTGCCATGGATTCTTTTGTTAGTTCTGGTTCTATGGTGTAAAGTGTATCATGACATTAAATGAAACCATCATTTCATCTTCTTATATTTTCAGGTCTTTGATTTTCTGGAGGCCCTGTAGTAGGAACTTGATAGATCACAATTTTTTGTTCTGGAAAACAGATGGACTGTCATGAAGTGCCTCAGGGCATTATTAGTGGCTGGGGAGCTTTCGGCAAGAAGAGGCTCCTTTCTTAAAAAGGATCTCCTACAATTACAAAGAAGCTCTTCTTTCCAGGTACAAAACAAAAAATCTTAAACACTTCTCTTAATTTCCGAGACTGCATAAAAATGTGAGTCTATTTAACTGCAATATTTTTTGGGGGGACTGTATTCTGGTCTGTAATTCTTACATCTCTCCAATAAACTTTGTCTGCTTGTCTTAGAACTCCAGGTTAGGTCCTGTAAGAAGTATCCAAGTGAGCACAGTTCTTGGCGCTTCCAACTTTGCTGTAAAGAAACATGAAAAACCTGACAAAGAATCTGCCAACCAGTCATTAGTAAAAATTGAAGATATCTTTGAGACAACATCCACACATGAAAAAACTAAAGCTACATTTCAGGAAGCCATAGACGTCTTCTGCAAGCAAGATATCCGCCGCACAGGGCACGTAGAATTCATCTATGCCGCTCTGAAGAAAATGCCAGAATTTGGCGTGGAGAAGGAGGTTGATGTGTACAACAAAATCTTGGATGTCTTCCCTAAGAAAGTGTTTATTCCTCAAAATATTTTTCAAAAAATGCTCAAATACTATCCCAGGCAGCAGGATTGTGCTATCTTGCTACTTGAACAGATGGAGCACTTTGGTAAGTACGTAGGAATAGCAAGAGGGCCCCAAAAGTGGGGACGTTTTTAATGATAAGTATATGAAAAAACATGGGATCCTCCATCTCCACAAACTTGCTCTTAATCTAAAAATCATTCCATGTATTACATGAATAATCTTAGCATAGAATGCTGACTAACGCTGCTAATAAAATAACTGTTAATGGAGACTTTCCAATCACTTGGATAAGTTTTTTTTTTCTTCTGGTTTTTGCTTTGGAAAGATTTTTACAACATAGTTCATAAGAAGTAGTAGAATATTGTCTATTTTTGTTATCTTTATACAAAGAAATGGGACAAGTATGGGGAGAAAGTTGTGGAGCATTACCATTTAAACCTGCTGTTGAGTTCTACAGGACCAACCAGTTTGAAGTCAAATTGCTGACATAAAGGCATTTAGTTGTCTTTTGTATTATACCTGCCTCTAAGCAACGTGCTGGTGATATCACAGAGAAATCTCCTGCTCTTGGCTCTTTCTGTTAGTGATGGGACCAACAAATCTAAGTGTCTCTGTCCATGATTTCTTTTATTGATGCCTCAGTCTTTGCAGATATATTTAGTTAAGTGTCAATAAGACTAGTCTACAAATTTTGGGGAGTTATCGACCTCCGAGATAAAGTGTGTTAATTTTACATATTTTGATAAAATGAATTCAAAAAGAGGTGATAAAGGTGCTGGTTGGCTAAAGTTTTCAAGATATTTCACAATAAAGATTTATACACAGGCGAGTATATTTGCCTATAAGGGAGCGGGGTGTCTAATGATTACGATGCCTCGACAAAGCTCAGTAGAACAATGAAAATGGTACCACATGGAAATGTATCAATTTATCTTCACTTTGAGAACAGCAAGGCAGATGACTATGAAAAAACACATGGAAAATTTGCTTAGGTCCTATAAAGCACTTGGTGCAAACATGTCACTGAAGATTTCACTTCTTACACTCGCATTTAGACTATTTCCCTTTGAACTGTGGGGCAGTGAGTGATGAGCATGGGGAGAGATTCCATAAGGATATCACAGGCATGGAGAAGAGTTACCAAGGGAAACAAACAGAGGCCGTCCATGCTTGTTGATTACTGCTAGAATCTCCCCAGGGATGATCTTACTGCAGTTCAGAAGAGAAAAGGGCAGTTTAGATAGGGTTGTTGTTAGTTGCGAAGTTGTGTCCGACCCATCGCAACCCTATGTACAATGTTCCTCCAGGCCTTCCTGTCCTCTACCATCCCCCAGAGTCCATTGAAGCTCACACCGACTGCTTCAGTGACTTCATCCAGCCACCTCATTCTCTGTCGTCCCCTTCTGCCCTCAATTGTTTCCAGCATTAGGCTCTTCTCCAGTGGGTCCTTCCTTCCTCTTCAGGATCTGGCAGTCAGGGTTGATCTCCTCTAGGACTGGTTCGATCATCTTGCAGTCCAAGGGACTCGCAGGAGTTTTTTCCAATACCATAGTTCAAAGGCCTTTGGCGCTCAGCCTTCCTTATGGTCCAGCTTTCACAGCCATACATTGCAACTGGGAAAACCATAGCCTTGACTATACGCACTTTGGTTGGCAGGGTGATGTTTCTACAGAAAAGTTATGGAGCATAATTGCACATCCCCCTTGTAATTTTGAATTGTTTTGATGCAATTTTAACCTGAAGCTGTATCTTGGAAACTGGAGCCAATTAATGCTCAGGACTTAATGTTCCTTTATTAATGATCCAGTTCTGGTAAAACTAAGCTACTGTCATTTCTGAGGCTTTCTTCTTATAGACCAGCGTAATAGGTAAATAAAAAGTTTCTTCCCATTCCTGATGTTTGTTCTTTCTCTTGTCGTAAAGGGGTCATGCCAAACCTGGAGACCAGGTTTTTGCTGCTCGAGATCTTTGGTAATAAAAGCTACCCTATAAGAAAATATCAGAGGATCATGTACTGGTTCCCTAAATTTAAGCATATCAATCCTTATCCAGTCCCTTCTCCTCTGCCAGAAGATCCTATTGAACTTGCAAAGTTGAGCTTGCAGAGGATTGCAGCTGACTTGAATTCCAGGATTACAGTATATCAGGTAAATTGAGAAATCTGTGGTCCTACTAGTATAGGAGACAATCTACTGCGCAGATTGAAAAGATTAGTTTCTTCACTAATTTAAAGTACTGATGTTTCTTTTGGATGTAGAACCTTTCCTTTATCATGTGTCAAACATTCAAATTCCTTCATAGAAAAACTCCAGATTTTGAGGTTTTGGCCTTTTGCAGTATGTGGGCCATTGGCTTTGTGTGGAATGTATAGATATATTCCTGAAATCAGACGAAGCGTAATTATGAAAATCTTAACGTTTAAGAGAAAAAAACAACCACCAAAGTTTGGAGTTCTGAAGTAAATGAAAGCTAAATCTGAAAATATTCTGGAACCATGTAAAAGAAAAATACTTCCTTACCCATCTACTCCTCCCCTAGTAGGGTTTGTCCTCAACAATTGAGCCCAACATTTATGTCGTTAAGTTAAATATGTTAACTTGAGTTTTGCCCCATTTTACAAATTTTCTGGCCACATTTGTTAAGTGAATCACTGCAGTTGTTAAATTAGTTATATTGTTGCTAAGGGAATCTGGTTTTCCCATTGACATTGCTTGTCATAAGGTCGCAAAAGGGAATGACGTGACTCTGGGATGATGCTACCATCATAAATACGAATCAGTTGCCAAGCATCCACATTCTATTCACGTGACTACAATGTCCATAAGGAAAAATGGTTGTCACTTTTTTCAGTGCTATTTTAACTTTGAATAGTCACTAAGTGAACCATTGTAAATCGAGGACTACCTGTATTTCATCTCCTAAACCCTCCTGTTTCATTCTCATCCTTATCCTCTGTCCCCTAATGGCTTCTTGTAATTTATTACGTTGCTCCTCTAAATTTTGAATTTAAACTATCCTATCATTTGCAGATGTCTCACTCAGAAGTCCTGGATTCTGGAAAAGAAATCAGTCATCCGCATATCGTAGGTACTGAATTCTTTCTGTCATTTTTTTTTTTTATGCTGACTGGATAATCTCAGATTTGTGAGAATGAACATGCAACAAAATTGGGATTTCCATCAGAATGTCGGTAGGTGCCACTGTAGCTGCAAGAAAGACAAGGGAGCTTCTTTAGCTATGTTCAGAAAGAAAAGAAAAGAAAAAATTCTTACCAGCTGCTCAGAGAAGGCTAAAAGGCAACAAAGGGGCAATGCTATTCAATCGCAGGTTCAGTTTTCTCCACCATAAATGAAATTGGGAAGGGCAGAATAAAGATAGAAGCCTGATGATGGCAAACCTATGGTAAGAAAATACCTTTTTATTTGAATGCTTGTAAATCTCCAGGGCCAGGTTTTCTCCTGCACAAGAGGTTTTCTTCTTGTTACAAATCAACTGATTTCCTTTTGTCAAGTGCTTATAGCAGTGTTTCTCAACCTTGGCAGTTTGAAGATGTGTGGACTTCAACTCCCAGAATTCCACAGCCAGCAACGCTGTGTTCCACAGAATTCCACAACCAGACATAAAAATTACAGATAGAAATGCAACAAGGCATCGCTTGACTTGAATAGACATGGGAAGCATGGGTATTTGTGTACCAGTTGGGGAATGTTGTGCCATCCTCACTCTTCAGCTCAGAAACACAAATGTTGAAGCTGGAAATTTAACAAGATTGCTCAGAGACGAAAGAACAAGGAATTTCTTTGCATGATTTTTTTCCCTGTGCTCCACTTATTTTTCCCATAGCTAGCACTTCATTCTCTATTTTCATTTCTTCTAGGATAGGGGTGTCAAACTCAAGGCCCATGGGCCGAATCCAGCCCGTGGGGTGCTTAAATCTGGCCTGTGGGGCATGGAAATATCAAAGGACTGGCCCATGGTGCCTCTGCTGGTCATAGCCACACACACACACCCCCATGGCCCATTTTCGGCCTCCCCAGGCTCCATCAGCACTCTTCCAGCCAAAAATGTTTTGGCTGCATGTGGGCCCCCCGTGCCTCGTTTTGGACAGCAGGGTGTTGCAGGAGGTATCCGTCTCGTCTTGCCCCCACACTCCCCTCCTGCCTGGCCCGCAGAGGAGACCTACAGTGCTGCTCCGGCCCTCAGAGAAGTCCAACTTGACACCCCTGCTCTAGGACTAGAAATACAATCACAGGAGAATTATATAGTGACAGAAATGCTGTGGCAATGAAGCAAAATGCTGACTTATAAAATTTCTTCACAATATAGTGCTCTGTCTGCCAGCTTCAGAGTTGATAATGAGTCACCATGAATGGTAGCGGGATCTAAGATTTAAAATACTTAAGGAGATTATCCAGAAATCTGTCTGGATTTCTTGGAATTTGGTTTCTAAACTCTTCCTTGGACATAGCTGATAATGCTGAGAATTCTTGTTTGGATGAAACAAAATACAAAATACAACACATCTCTCTTTTTTAATTTGCTAAAGAGCTAGATTTGACATGCTTTTTTAATGTTTTAAAATAATGATGGTGACTAACCTTTGTTTTATAACCTCCTCTTTTTGTGTCTCTTCTCTGCCTTTCAGGAACCCAAAGCCCTGATCAGCAGTCACTGCTTGCTGCTCATAACACTGAAAAGCCCATTTTCCTTGAAGGCCCCTTTCGGTTATGGCTCAAGTCCAAGTGTGTTTATTACTATGTGCTCAGAGCAGAACTTTCAGAAGAACATGTAAATTAATATTTGGTATCTTCTCTGAAGGCCGCCTGTAACATTGAGCTAGACATGGAAGGATGCATGTAATTTCTCTGCTAGCACACCAGATGGAGTTGTGTGAGCATGTGTCAGTGCAAAATAAACATTAAAAAAAGGATGAACTATGATTGTACACTGAATGAGCATGTGAGGATTTAGTCATGCGGAGAGTGGGAAAACAATTCAGGGTGTGAACATTTATCCCTACCTGATAGAGTTTGTGCAGCCTAGATATTTTAGAGATGGAAATAGTGTAATTACACAGGATGCCTACAAAGGAGTTTGATATCTGAATGGCTTGTTTATTTTTAGTGTTAAGGTCTTAGTTGAGAGAGAAGAGTAATTATTAGTTATTTTGGAAGACAAAGACTAAATTTTGTTCAAGAGCAGGCTGGGTCTTGCACTTGCTGAAGCTCCAACAAAGCACTGCCGTTTACTTCTGGTCAGTAATTTGGAAGTGGCGGAAGGCCAACAAAATGATGACAATTTGTTTTTTTTAAAATAATTCAACACCAAGCACATTAAACAAAATACCTATTGGACATGTTTAGGTGCAAGTATGTAGAAGCCAAAAGAAATGAAACTGGGGATCCCAAAATCCTAACGGGGGAATAAAGAGGGCATCCAGCTCTAGGCAGAATGGAGAAAGGTGGCTCATTTTGTGGATTTAGCTTAGTATGGAAAAGCTTCCTGATGATAGAAAGAACCACGGGGAGCTATTAATTGATTATATGGGGGAAATGGCATTTTTATGTGTCAGAGGGCATCTGAAGGGATAAGCAGCCTCTGGAAGAATACCCTGAGCACTAGTATCAGTCAGAAATAGTAGAGACCAATAACATTACTATCCTTTGAGTATCTCTAAAACCTTGCTGAAAATTGAGATTAAGTGTTAGAATAAAATAGAGGTTGCTTTGCCATCTCCTCTGAAGCATGTAGCTTTAATGGAGACCAACACAGGAACCTGAATAAGTGACTGGATGTTTGTGTTTCCTTTTCCTAACAAAAAATAGTAGGGTTCTGGTCAGATAATTTGCTACTGAAAAAATAATCAGCACTTCTTTGCTTCTGTTCACAGGTGGGAGAAGTGATTGATCCAGAACGGAATTTCTACTACCCCATGCATCTGGATATTGATCTGGAACGGGATGTTCTGGATGATTATGAGTTTTACGTAGATAAAGGTAGCCATCATATATGTGGGTATTGTCTTTTGTATGCAAAAATAACAGTCCCAATCATCTCTAGCAAGTACAGTGGTCCCTCTACTTATGAATTTAATCTGTTCCAAATGCACATTTGTAAGTAGAAAATTTTGTAAGTCGAAAAGCAGTTTCCCATAGGAATGCATTGGAAACGGATTAGTTCATTCTGGAGCCTAGGAAAAAGACCCAGACACCCAGTTTTTTGTGGAATCTTTTTTATTAAGTGCACTTTAAAGGCATGCAAACTGCACAGCAACATTACTTTTCAACAATAAACATTTACAACA
>JANHFR010003225.1:327167-340415 GCA_032468015.1 Mimophis mahfalensis | reverse complement strand
GGGGTGGGGGAAGCGTTCAGCCGGATGCGCCCCGGAGGCCTCGTGGTCATACGAGGTTCGGGGCCCTCCCGAGAGCCAAAGGTATGAAGGGTTCTCCAAAAACATGAATGGGGAGAGAGAGACGCGAGGCCTTTTCCTGCGCGCGGGTGGGATGCAGGGAAACTGCCTGACGTTTTGGAGATCAGCTTAGGCGCGATTTCCAGTTAGTCCTCCTCTCCCGTCGGGTACCGTCGGAACTCGGCTGCGCCGGAAAAATGGCACTCCCTGGATTTCAAGGTATTTGACAAAAGAAAGATGAGATGGTTAAATCTGCAAATAGGAATCTTATGTCACCTTGTCATTTAGAAATGGGTAGTTGGAAACAGGTAAGATACCTGGCAGACTAGAACCATTCTGTGTCTTCCCTCCATTATCATCAGGGAGGTACTTAGATGGTTGTTTAAGAATGTAGTAATATAATTTGACTGTCGTGTTAATATATCCTCCATAACTATCCGCCCTCTCACTATATTTGTGCAGCCAATAATTATTTATCAGATTTTTAAAAACATTTCCTAGAAATGTTCAGTCATATCCTTAGTTTAGTTTGTAATGCATGGGTGTATTCTCTGGTAATATAATATATAGGTCTGAAAACTATATAAAATTTAGAGGCTAATCCATATTACTATGCAAGATGACTTGGAAATTATACCAGATTGAGTAATAGTTCTTGATAAACTCTGTTTGCTCATTGGCTGTATTTGCTCTAACTGAGAAACTGAGAGCACCTTTGAATTGTTTTTAGTTGTTTGTTGCTCAGAGGCTGGTAGAAAACAGAGTGCTGATTATTAGGGTATAAACTAGGTGTCTTCAGCATAATTTCCTTATTTCTTACCATTACTTTCTGTGAATGACAGTTTTATTTAAATATTATATTTGAAGAAGTTTTTCAAAGGCTGAGGCTTTGGCTGAGGCTTTCCTTTGGCAAACACCTCCTAGCATTCTGGAGATCTACATGCCTAGCATGATATGGTACCATCTTTACTTGCAGAAAACCATGTGAGCAGATCCCTTATGAGCCACAGCAAAAGAAAAGTAAGTGTAATCTATGCATTGGTATGTCAAGTTTTATTCATACTCTAAAAATTAGACAATCAATTGCTGTCAGTGTTTAAATTAAACATTAAAAAGCTGAATGCCACAAAGTATTAAAGAAATCAAGAAGAAAGTCTGGAATGAATTTACAGTGATACAGAAATTGGCAGCAGGTCTTTGCAAAGTAAATCTCAGTGAATTTGACTGAACATATATAATTATTAGCATAAATTCCTACTATAAGAATCTTCACTTGTAATGATTTCAGAAATAGTTATTCAAATTTATTGTAGCTGCCTAATTCCAATGGCTTCTCATTTTCCCTTGTCTTCTAATAGTTTAAAATTCTCCCATCTATGGCCCAATCTGGTTTATTAGTTCTGTTGAATGTTTTCTGTGTTTTGTTTGTTTAATATTTGCAGGTAAAAAAATTTTTTTTTCTTGGCTATAATCACCGTTACACCTATCAAAAAGAATCAAGACATCAGAGGGCACAACTTGTAGTTTTGTTTATTGATTCTACTACATTTGACCACACTAAACTAAACACTGAAACTGCTCAGCATTCATTACCGTTTTAATTTCATATGTGGTTCAAATATTTTTAAATCTAAAAAAGCCAAAATTATATTTATACTGAAAAATTCTTCATATTCTGATATCGTTATTGATTTCCTGGAATTGCACTGCTTTGTTTTTTAAAGTATCAACAGAAATTAAAATACAAATAATGCTTTGTAGTGCATCACATTTTCTGTTAAAAATCATTTGTGGCTCTTGTATTGACATAATTTAAATGTTAGGAACTTATTTAAGTTAGCTATTTGGTTTTTTAAAAAATTGTTCTCTTTGTATTGACCTGAGTTAACTAGATGTGGGAGAGATAGATACTGGTCTCTGTATAATTTTTAGGGCTGAACATAGCCAAATTTATTGCCTAAGCTAAAGCAATTGTTTGTAAGACTTAAGTGATGTCCAAAATTAGACAGAATGGATAAAGGACTGCATTTTCTAAAAGAAGAAGAAATACATAGTCAAGCAACCCAAATATCAACACGATTCTTGCAAAAGCTGCAGCCTGCATAACTTCTCTCTCATAAAGCATAGTGTACAAGCTGTCTCAGGAAGTATTCAAGTACTGTAAATATTCAGCATAATGACTAGAAATATATGGATAGTATTGTGATGCTGAGGCATTCTTTATATTATTCCAAAGTGCTGATGTTGCAAAGAAAAGTATGGATTATAACTTCATGTATGTATTCCTCCTGATGAAATGCAAAATGCTACCCTTTATTGTCATTAATCATAAAGAGTGTTATCAACAATGATAATGCACTGAGGGGTACCATATTTACTTTAACAGTTTTGCTGTCCTAAAATGAATCTGTTTTCTTTTCTTTTTGCATTCTATTTGGCTGAAATTTGAAATTCATTTGGTTAGTTGTTTCCCTAAATGTAGAAATAGCATAAAATTACATAATATATAAAGACAGATGGATTCTGTTGTTAGCTTTCGGAGAGAGCATACCATCTGTTCCAAGTTTCTCAAACACTTTTTTTTTACTTTGCTTCGTTTTTTGCTTCCCATCCTTACCATGTCCCAAGGAAGAAGGCGAAATGTGAACTGCCTCAAGAACACAGTCATCTGGTATGAAGATCACAAGAATCACTGCCCATATGAGCCTCATCTCTCTGAGCTGGATCCCAACTTTGGGATGTACACCACAGCTGTGTGGCAATGTGAAGCAGGGCACCGCTATTTCCAGGACTTACACTCACCACTTAAACCACTCAGTGATTCTGAAAATGAAGGTGACAGTGGTAAGAGTGTCCTGGATGTTAAAACTCCAACCTGACTTTTGTTTTTGCAGTTAACATGTAGCAAATATTTCTGTGTAGCTTTGCAGATCATATAGCTAGCTACTTTCTAAGTTATTCTTTAGTGCAGCTGAGCGTGGAAGTCAGACAAGATGGGATAACTTTGGAAATGCATGCAATGAAGTTGGAGATGTCCCAACAGAACATTAATTAAAAGAAATTCATTTCTGAAATAAATAACATCATGGATAGTCCAGAATTCCTAAAGTTTATTAGCATATGTTAGTTTTCAGTTATTTTCCTTTCAGATTGAATATTGTAAGGTAAGGTATTGATATCTTTAAATGTTTATATTAAAATTATGTAACATTGCACCATTTTAACTAGTGTTTTTTCATAATTTTCCCCAGACGTGTCATTTCTGATAGTTTGTGACAAATAATATGATGTGTTCTTTTAAAAAATATTGAAATGATTTTTAAAATGCCACATTAGAACACTTCCTAGCACATTAGAACATCTCCTAGTCCCAACCAGAAAATAATTTATTTTCCAGATTTGATATTTACGATCACTGATTGTAGCACACTGTTTTTCCAACAAGTACTCTTGGCTACTTGATTTGTTTGTCTGATATCAAGTACTACAGAAATCAGACTGCAGAATACCATTCAGAAAATACTGTTGTTTATATTCATTTATATAGAGATTGAAGACATACAATGGAGAGAACAATAAATAACTCTTAATCTCTTTTCAGTAAAATCAGTTTTGGATATGCTTATTCTCTGCACAGAGGGTAATGGTGGAAGACACAGAAGGCAAGAATATGCACTTTTGGTCTTATTAAATGATCTAAAATTCTTAAATGAGTGTGAAGAGGAGGCCTTTTGAAATGGAGGTAAATAGGGCAATCATTCAGCAGGTGTTTAGATATCTTAATTTACCTATTCTGAATAGTGTAGAAACCTGGATACAGCTATGGATAGTAAGGTGAAGTATCCAGCTGCAAGGTTTGTCTGTCTGTGTTCCTAAGAAATTATCTGCTAATTTTCTGATCCTTGTTGACATTTGTAGTTGCCAATGGCACTGAAGCTGGAAGCTCTGAGTCTTCAGAAGAGAACTCTTGCTCTGAGACAGAGGAACAGCTTGAGAGTCAGAAAGACAATCCCCAGGTTCGACAACCCTCAGCAAATACAGAGGGAGGAAATAGCATTGGCGTCATCACACAAGATGGCGTTCATATTCCATTTGAGAACTTACGAGAAGAACAGGGCACTAGCATGTGCCACAATCCATCCCTCAATGGACCAGAGACAGTGGAAACTGTGGTGTGCATGCCAGTGCCCATGCAGATGGGTTCAGGCCACGGAACTCTGTTTGAGAACGTTTCACAAGAGACACTTGGAGAAGTCGTAGCCAGCTGCCCTGTGCAAGATATGATGCAAGGTTCACAGGTGATCATCATTGCTGGACCTGGTTATGATTCTCTCACAGCAGAGGGAATCCAGTTGAATGTCAGCAGCACAGGAGAAGAGCTGCCTTGTGCTATGATTGAGGGTGTAACACCTTATACTCACCCAGAGCCTGAGAATGGAGAGCAAAGTAGCACGGAAAACATGGAATGCATCAAAACCAAAAAAGGTAGTTTCTACCATCCACCTTGGCTGCCTATTCTCAAATGACCAGGTATCTAGCTTTAAAATGTGTAGGTTTAATGCACTGTTGTAAGTATAAGTAAGACCGCCAGTATCTTTTTGCTATGGAGCAGGGGTCCCCAACCTGTGGGCCGTGGCCCACTACTGCATGGTGGGCTAATTGCCACTGGGCTGTGTGAGTGGCTGGCCAATGCGTGCACCTCTGCAGGCACACAAAGCCCCACTTAGGTGAGCTTCATCATAGACACTTCCGACCTAACTTGCACAAACCTCATCATGGGTGCTCATGGCCCCACTTGCGAAAACATCATGCACACGCATCCACACATGCACTTGCCTCTCCCACAAAATCCCCCCCTCCTCCAGCCAACTCAGAAAAGTTGGACAACTGCTATAGAGGAAGGAATGCAGGAACCTCCGCTCTGCTTTAAAATTCAGAAGGGGTGGGAGGAATGCCATTCTACAAATCGCTGTATGCAAATTTACATCCTGGGAAGAAGTTGCATTCCTCTGAGGGAATGAGGCACACATCTGTTCTGTACTTTTTCACTCATCTTGCAATAACTCGTTTTGTGATTCTTTTTGTGTCTCATGCCACAACAGTTGAACTACAAATATATCAGGAATTGCTTATAAAGTCCGTAACAGAGAAAATCAAGAATTGGAGGGTTTGCCTCTAATATTGTTGCAAGAAGGATAATGTTAATTTTAAAATAAAGTAGATTATTTGATATCTTCATATTTGGGACATGAAAATGTATATTTTGAGTGTGTGTGTGCATATTTTTATCTTAATTTTTTATGGTTTTTCATTTTTTGGTAGTACTTGTTAGTTTTATGTGCAAATCTGGCTTTATGTAAAACTCATGCAAAGAAATGGTACAAACTTCTTTTTGGTATGTTTGACATTGCCTTCTGTTTCTTTCCATGGAGGCTCTCTGGTTTATCTTCAGTAAGCTGCTTATTTAGTTTGCCGTTTCTCCCCCAATCACTTGCACCATATTTTAAGAAAGAATACATTCCAAAACTGATTGATTTTTTGCTATTATCCCTATATAACTTGAGACAGAGAATGTCAGCGTTTAGAATTACAGTTTTGTTTTCTGATTGATGACAGAAAATAAGGGATTCTTTAAGCTCAAAAAAGAAGAGCCTCCTCCTCCAACAGAAAAAGAAGCCTCCCGTGACTCAAAACCAGCCCATGAGAGCAAAGGGCAGGAACCAGAGCTTGAACCTGTGGAGGAGATGGATGGAAACAACATGTCATCCATTATTTATGAGATTCCAAAGGAGCCTGAAAAGTGAGTCAGCATCAGAAAAGAGATGTGGCCATCTTGATCTCATACATTTAGGGAAGCAGCTGGGTGCTACTTCTTGGAACGATAGGAGATGTTTATTATGTGTTTCATAGAGGATTGTGAATGTAATTTGTCCAGCTTTTGAAGATTCTGGTTACTTTCCCACAATTGCTTCCAAGTGATTTACCATTGCTTAAATGGTAAACGTTGATACCCCTGAACATACTTTGCTGATCGGTTGTACCTGTAAAAGGGACCAAGGGAAAATACAGGAAATTATACAGCCATTCGGATTAATGTTTATGGCAGGCATATTATAGTAATAGCAATTATGCAAAAGTAAATAGGCTTATCTAGGAGCAATCATTGCTGAATGAGGCTGCTTTGTGTAAGAAAAAAATACTGGAATAATTGGGTCTTAGCCTGGTCCAGCATGGTATTCGTGATAATCTAAAGCAGAAAAATGTAGATTAATTTTTGTTGGATCAAAATTAAGTAAATGGTAAGTGGTTAACAAAACATTTGGCAGAACTTAGTGCTAGTTCCTGGAAGTTTATCTTAGACTTTCAGAAATGAGTGTCTCGATTTTTTTTTCCTGTCTTCTCTGCAGCCCTGATAATGGTATTCTTAATAAGAGACTCTCTACAATCTCTGTTGATTGTGATGCAACAGTGAAGCTCTTTTTATTTTGTGGGGTTTTTTTTCCATAGAGCACAATACAATAGTAGAACAGTTTTGTGACACTGCAATAGATTTATGAACAATGTATAGCAGTTTTCCTTTGAATAATTTTTCTTCTCCTCTTAGGAGGCGGCGGAGCAAAAGAGGTCGCGTCATAGATGCAGATGGCATGTTGGAGATGTTCCACTGTCCTTATGAAGGATGCACCCAAGTCTATGTAGCACTTAGTAGCTTCCAGGTATAGTTCCTTTGACCTGATAGATTGATTACATTTATGGGGGTAGAGTAAAAGAACTTTTGACCTTAATTTGACCACTTCTATCCTGGGGAGTCAGGCAAAATATCAGAAGTAATAGAGCTACTTTTTCTGTAGTGGATCTAATAATCCTTGATACATTCAAGCAGCACTCTGCTAGGGATTCTTTAATTTGGATTCCTGCCTGGAACATTGGGTTAGACTCCAGAGCCTAAATGGCCTAATTAAACCCCAAGAAAACTTTTAATGCAACCAGGAGCGAGCGTATTATATATAATTTGTCCACGTTTGACTTTTGAAGTCAAAAATGTTAAAGGACAGGTAGCAATGCTAAAACACATTGTAAGCCGCCCTGAGTCTTCGGAGAAGGGCGGGATATAAATGGGATTAAAATAAATAAATAAATAAAATTTACTCTAATTACTATAGATTTGTGTGTTTGTGAAGAAGTATAATTTTCCAATTGGTACAATAGAGCAAGGGTTCCCAACCCCTGGTCCATGGACCACCACCGGGCCATGGCATGCCAGAAAGTGGTCCGTGAAAACAAGCGAAGCCCTACCTGTGGGATGCAGGCAGGATGTGAAACATACCCCTTCTGGTCCATGGAAAAACCTCTGTCCACCGAACTGGTTCCTGGTACCTAAAAGATTGGGGGCCGCTGCTCTAGAGGAACAATACTGATCTCACTTCTTTCTATCCTCAGAATCATGTTAATCTTGTTCATCGAAAAGGAAAAACAAAGGTGTGCTCACACCCAGGTTGCGGCAAAAAGTTTTACCTATCTAACCATCTCCGAAGACACATGATCATCCATTCAGGTATATTGTCACCTCTAAGTTTTGCTATTTATGATATGTCTTCATCACTTCGGAAGCTCTGTGTTTCCCCAAAAATAAGACCTAGCCTGATTTTTAAGTGTGTGCCCTATCCCCAGAATAAGCTCTAGTGAAGATTGACATCAGCATGGGGGTGGTGGATGATGGGCGTGGCCAGCACTGGAGGCTGTGAGGATGGGGGGGGCAACAGTGCACAGTGCAGGTGAGTTACTTGTCCAAGCAGTAGGCGGGGCAGGGGGAGGCAGGCAATCTGGACGGGCTGTGGGAAAGATGAGAGTGATTGGGGCAGGGCAGATGGGTAGCCTTGGGAGGCTTGTCTTTGCACAGCAGATGGAGGCAGAGGCATGTGAAGGCGGAGGAAGACAGGCGATCTCGATGCTCTGTGCAGGTCACAGGCAAGCTGAGAGATGTGGAGATGAGCCTCCTGCAGCCGGCCACCCACTCTGGCCCTCTGTCTTGGTTTGCCTACACATTGTGTCTGGATTGTGTGCCTTCCCCCCATGCCTCTGCCTCCATCTGCTGCTTGGACAGGTAATCAATACACCTGCGCTGAGCAGGCTACATAGCCCGTAAGTGGCTGCAGCTGCTGCTGCTGGACAATGTCTGCCCTCATGTGTGCTTGCGCAGGGCGTGGGATGCCCAGCCAGGCTGATCTCCCTGAAATCATGTTTCCCCAAAAAAATAAGCCCTAGTGCTTAAATTGGAGTCCCCCCCCCCCCCAAAAAAAATATAAGACTGGGTCTTATTTGCAGGGAAATATGGTGGTTCTGATGGAATTGTTAACCTTGCACATCAACACATACACAGTTTTGAAATAGGTCCAAAGAGGATATAATTTTCTTACAGTGGAAGAGGAACATTGCTCCTCCTGTTTACTTCAGTGGGCAAGAGTAAAAGATGTGCAGCAATCTGTAGAGAGGGGTTTCTCCCTTCCAGTCAAGTCACTGAGAATTCTGTGGCTTTCTAAGTAAAGATTGTTCCTTTTTTAAATTGTTTTTCTTCAGGGTGCAGGAACATAACAAGTGTTGCAATTAAATGTTTTGCAAGATTCCCACTTTCTCTCAGTTTTCATTGGGTACTTAAATAGTAGTTGGCCAAGATGGTACATTTTCTGTGGCAGTCAGCATAATAGTCCTAATTTCCATTTTTTTCATGCACGTTTTCTATCTCATAATTTTATCTTGGTGTTTTCACTGATCAAAGCCCCATTAGCTTTTCCTAGAACTGATTTCAAATGCTTTTCATTTTTCCCACACTTTTTATGGTCTGTGAAACTTTCAGTAAAAAGTTCATTAAAACTAATTTTCTTAGAATATTGAATTTATGGACCAATGGGATTGGCACTCTCTTTTTATTATTTTTATCTAAGTTTAAAGCAATATTATATTCCTTTAAGTGGTGTGTGGTGTCTTAAGGTTTAATTCAATTAGATTAATGACAGTGCTGCTCATTCAAGCAAGTCATTTCGGGAGATGTCCCTAGATTTAATCTGTTTTCTTGGGGACAGAGAACTTCCCTAAGTCAGCTGTTGATGGGTTTTGCTGTTCATTTTTTTATTATTATTATTACTGTGTCTTCCCAAGGAGTCCGTGAATTTACCTGTGAGACTTGTGGGAAATCCTTCAAGCGGAAGAACCACCTAGAAGTCCATCGTCGAACACATACTGGAGAGACCCCTCTCCAGTGAGTGACCTGGGGCATGACACGAAAGTCTGGGCTGAGCCACCCTCCAGCATAAGAGCAACAGGGCGAGGTCTTTGGAGCCTGTTTGCTTTGCCTTCTTTGTGCAAGTTGGCCAGCACTCAGTCTGGCTGATCGTATCTTACCATTTTTTTAAAAATGAGAACTCTGAATGAGCTACTTAGTAATTATTGCAGTATCAGTACATTTGATATACTTGAAACTAATTGTTTTTGTAATTATACAATTATTAATTACAATTGTACTAAGAAAAACTACTTTCAGTACTTGATAGGAAAAGTAGGCAACTTGAAATACGTACTCTGCTTGATTATGGTATTAGATGCTGAATAGTTTGTTGGTAGCAATTGGGGCTGTGGATGCTTTCCTGGTTTCTAGATTGGAGTATGAAGGAATGATGACTTTTTGTCTCCACAGGTGTGAGATTTGTGGCTATCAGTGCCGTCAGAGATCTTCTCTCAACTGGCATATGAAGAAGCATACCTCAGAAGTCCAGTACAACTTCACTTGCGAGTACTGTGGCAAACGTTTTGAGAAGCTGGACAGTGTCAAGTTCCACAAACTAAAGAGCCACCCAGACCATAAGGCTGATCATGAATCACATAATTACTGTTCCTCCAAATAGCTAAACCAGTCGAGGGCATGTCTTACATGGTCACAGCTGAAGACATGGTATGTGCTACCCACAGCACAAAGTTCTAGTCTTCTGGTTAGGATGATATGGAGTGGGGGTTTTTTAAGACCAGATGATGACTGACAGAAACTTCCAGTTTGATATGCAAGTGTGCTCAGGGTGTTCGGACAGCATAAAATTAAAACATAACTGGGGATGATGGTGCTAACCTGACCTGTTTCTCAAGGGGAAAAGAACAGCCAAGAATGATCTTATCCAATTAAAGTATAAGTACTTTGCTATCCACTGGCAGCACCTTCTACATTTTAGCCACCTGATACTTGATCTGATGGAGTGCAGTATGAAAGGTCTAGTTGCATATCATTTAACTATGGAGAGACTACTTCCAGTGTATAGCTGCAGGTCTAGTACCAGTGAATGTTTTATATCTATTGACAACAGTGAAAGAAATTTATTGGCTGATATGCATTAATTCAATTTCCTTGAAATAGTTGTTTGAACATAGTCATATATTGGCCTAAGCATGGTTCTGTTTCAGGAACTATTTTCCCTTCAACATTCAGGGCTATTGCATTTGAAGACAATCTAGAGTTGGCATTTTCCCCTGTTTTCTCAAAATATTGGTGTTCTGTGAAGCACAGATTCTGATACTGGGTAGACTTGGAATCCAGTTTCTGGTTATCTGTGGCCAACCTCTATAGTTTGCTATATTCATAATCTTGTTTGCAAATAAGAAATTTCTAAAATTTAATGCCATCAGTGTATTTTTATTATACTATTAAGAAACATGGCTTTTGTCTTTAAAATGCCATTTAATCCTTAGGACCAGTTTAAACAATATTAAATGTGAAAATGGATGGAGATTTTTTTTCTATAGCTGAAATTGACACGGCTCTGTGAGAGCACTCATAACTAGGTGTGTGTCATTTCTTCACCACTACCAAACCCACCTACCCCCCATCCTCTTTTTTGAAGAACCTGTTTATATGGAATTGTTAGCAGGCAAAATAGCTTCGTTGGGTCAAATTTTGTGGGGGCTCTCCATTCTGGGATGGAGGGGCAGGAAGAGCTCCTTTTTGTTAGTTTAGATAGTTCTACTTTTGGAAATTATTTTGTGTGGCTGTTATTGCCATATTCCTCAAAGATGTATAAGCATGAACTGAATTTAAAACTTGCCAAACTTTTGTTTCTTGTTTTCTGAACTTGGCAGGTGCTAAAATGGACCTTCCAAATGCTGCATTCCAGCTCCCCATATGTCTTAGTAATCACTGTTGCCAGGGGTGGGTTTCAGCCGGTTCAAACGAACCGGATATTAATATCACTGAACCGGTAGATAGAAGGGCTGGTTGGCTCTGCCCTGCCCCTCCCAGGAGTCTCCGTGCAGCCCAGGTAAGTGCAGGGCATGCATGGAGGCTCTGGTAAGGCAAAAACCAGGCCTACTGGAAGTCCCACAACAGGGCTATTTCGCTCCTGGATCCTGAGGAGGGCAAAACCCAGCTCTCCTGGAAGTTGCGGGAGGCCCATAACAGGTCTATTTCCAGCCCATGGAGGGATGGAGGAGGCCCTTCTCACCCTCCCCAGGCTCCAGGGAAGTCACACCCACCCAGCAACCAGCTGACTAGGCCATGCCCACCATGGCCGCACCCACCCAGCAACTGGGCATAGAATCAGTTGCTGGAATTCTTGAAACCCATCCCTGATTGTTACCCTTGGTGAAGGATCAAGGCAATCTGCAGGCAGCTCCAGATATGTCTTATCATTTTGAGAGGTAAGCGGGCTAAATGAAATCAGCTTGTCGTGCATGTTTGTTTCCTTTAACGCTGGCAAGGATCACTCTAAAATCCATATAGATCCAGATCAGAATGGAAAGGCAAGCCTGGAGAGATTCTTAAAGGAGCACAATAATGTGTTCGCAGGCAAATCAAAGGACCAAGAAGTGATGCACTCATTATGCTTCTGAAGAGGCCGGCCATAGCTCCTGGTGAAACATCAGGTCAGCAGAAAACTAGATCACGGCCTTGATTAATGCCAGCCATGAAAGCCTATTACAAGTAAAATGGGGCCCATTTTTTTTATAGAACACTTGATCAGCATTGGAATACCCAATAGGAAAAAGAATCAGCATATGGTTGACCCAGATGAGAAGCACCCTGGAGAAAGGAGGCTCAATACACAATGGAATTTGGTGATTTTGAACTCTTGTTAAGGTTCCATCCGACGAGCCCAACCAAGCCGGCAAGTCAGGACAATCAGATTTCTTTAAGCATAACTTCATTAAGTACATCTTTTCGGCGCTCATGAAGCAAGCCCAACTTTGGTTCCCACAGTTTTTGGCTAATTGAAGCATGGATTTTTTTTCCTCCCCACCTATGACCAGGTGACATTGTCTAATTAGGTGTTCTGGTGTCTCTATGGCAACTTCAAGCTATTGCCAAACATCTCTTGAGAGGACCTTGGTTTCCACAAGATGATTTCTTCTTGTCATCTGGGCTAACATTCCAAACCTCTGCTCCCATCCACCACCCCCAATAGCCTGTAGCAAGGTGAGAAACGAGAAGATGGCTGTGACAGCTGGGCACATTTTGAAGTTGACACTCAGCTAAGGGGGAAGTTAGATTTTGTGGACATAAGTAAGTAAAATCATGTCATGAAACTTGATAGTTACCCTGAGTCCACAGTTGATGATTTGCTATGTAAGTTAAATATAGGCATTTTTCAACCCTTAATGCATTATAATTGGCAGGTCCCTTTGGATGCTATAATGCTGAAGAAAGTATTTTGTGAAGATGCTGATTTGATCTACATCAGGGTTTCCCAACTAGCAATTTCCAGGTATATGGACTTCAACTCCCAGAATTCCACAGCCAGCATTGCTGAGCATTCTGGGAGTTGAACACTCTCATTCAGTTTGCCAATGTTGAGAAATGTTGGTCTGCATGATGCCACTCCAACCGTCCAGTGCTTGAGAGAACAGGTTTTTGTATAATGAAGGAAGTTCTGTGAAATGTATCTGGTTAATACTGTAATTGAGGTGGCCAAATTTTGATTCCCTCTTTTATAATATATGGGGATTTCAGATACCGGATTGGAGACAGCCCTTAATTCACTTCATGAGGGAGGACCACTTGGAATTATACCCCGTTTTTTTAAATTACATTTTTAATGAAAACAAATGGTGTCAAGGGGGAGATGAACAATGGGCTAGGACAGGGGTAGGCAAACTTGGCTCTTTTATGACTTGTGGACTTCAACTCCCAGAATTCGTCTTCCAGTCATGTTAGCT
>JANHFR010003225.1:256967-267281 GCA_032468015.1 Mimophis mahfalensis | reverse complement strand
TATTTTACATTGAATGAAAGTTTGGGCCAGAGTGATGTAAAAAGGGCAGCCAAGAACTGGGCACCAAGTCCAAGATTTCTAGAGTCTTTATGGCTTCTAATCAGGTTGTAAGGACTAGATAAGTTTCTTACGGGTCAGAAATAGGGACTTGCTATTTGAGACATTAAGGGGCAGTAAATTAAACATTTTATTTTTCTTCTTCCCCAAGATGAAATGTTTTTTCTTTTCTTGTAAACTGATATTTCATGATGAATTTATAGAATCAAGCACAGGGAAAGGAAATCAGCCCCAGAGTTGTGATCGCTGACAACTGAATAGATGGAAAGATGTTTTGGGGCAAAGGGAAGATGGTTTTCCTTTCTCTTTTAAAACAAATAAGTGACCAAACAAGGGGAAAAATAATAAATTTTAAAAGGTGAAACTGAAACAAAGAAGAAAACCCAACAAAAATTTTAAAAAAGATTTTAAAAAATCTATTTTTGTAAAAAAAAAAAAAAAAAAAAGGAGAAGAGACCTTGTTGGAAATTTTTACTGGGGTTCTTGAACTTCATACACAGTCACAATAACAAATTCCAAAGGGGGAAACAAACAAACAAGCCACTAAGTGCGATTGCTGTGCATGGTCCAATCATTCCTTCCAGTGGGCCTTTTCAAACTATTGACAAACATACCACACACCTACAGAGATTGCTAGCAAATCTTAGGCATCACCTGATGTGTGACACACACACACACACACCCCATGCACTGGATAGGAGTGTTAGCACTGCTGCAAACTGTGTTGTTGGCAGAGTGGGGACAGGATAGCCAAGGACTGTTGGCTTTTCTAGTTCAAGCTCAGAAGGGTCCATCCCAAAACCAGCATCTTCCTCCCTGACTCCCAGACGTTCCACCCAGCTTAGTAAAAAGTAGGGCAGCTCAGAAGTGGGGCTGAGTTGTCTTTTATATGTAGGGCATCTGAGACCAACGTAGAGTGGGTCAGTGTCCCATGATTCATAGGGCAGCACACAACAAATGAGACCCTTAACCAGTGGTGGGATTCAAAATTTTACTACCAGTTCTGTGGGCGTGGCTTAGTGGGCGTGGCTATGCTGTTGGCCAATCTGAGGTGGTATTTGCCGGTGTCGGCCAATCAGATGTGGTTCTCTGAATCAGTCAATGTTATTGCTGCCGGTTCTCTGGAACCTGGCAGAACTGGCAGAATACCACCTCTGCTCTTAACCAAGTTCCAAAACCCTACCGGTTAAAAAGGAAATCAATCAGCAGCAGAGGGATGGACACCAGAGGAAATTCAGGTTCTTCAAACCAGTCATGGACGCAAGCCCAGAAAAAGTAGCTGTCTACCTACTCAAAATTTCCTCAACAGTAATGGGAAGATGCTGAGTCAAAGCATTTTCCCCAAATAGGGAGCTTTGCAAAAAAACATCTCTCTCTACACCTTTTAAAACAACTGAGCATTGAGTGCATGTTTTAAATTGTGTATTTTTGGGAAGGAGGGGGATATTTGGGGGAATTTGCCTGGAAAGACCTTCGGATTCTTGTGCAGAAGCAACACTTTGTGTCTCAGGTCCCAAAGATTTTAGGTGATTTTTGTCCCAACCTATCCAAGTCAGGAAATGGAAACAACTCCTTTTATTCTTATTTTTCTTTCTGTTTCCTTTTTCCCCTTGGCATTTTTCCTTTTGTGGGAGGCGAGGATGGGATAGAGGGCTATAATAACTTGATTGTATTAGTAGATTTTCAGCACCACCATCCTCTCGCTATCCCCCAAACCCAAAAGGACAGAAAACGGACAAAAGTTTTGAAAATGAAAGCTGCGTGCTTCGTAATATAACCACTGCTTTGACTCACATCAACTTCCATAGCTTTCTTTTTTTAAAAAAAAAAAATTTTCTATAGGTATTACAAAATGATTGAGCAAAATTAAGAACTCTCCCAAACCAGGAAACGCTACTTATTCACAGGCCCTGATTTCTGCCTCCATGCACAGTCTCTTTCGAAGGCATTGCTTTCTTTCTGATCACGACTGCTCCTTCTGCCGCCACTGAACTCTGGAATCCAGAACTGACCTGGGAGTCCCCATCATCAACAGTGAGGGGGAGAAATGGGGGCTTCAACACTGTTTAACAGTACCTGATAAAGGAGAAAGGAACCAAAAGCTGTTAGGGTGAGGATGCCATGCAGAGATTGTGCTTAATATACAAACTGCAAGATAGAGCCTGAGGGAATTCGGGAAGTTTCTGTGGAATAAATTTATCTGACTAAGTTTGGATTCCCTACCATTTTAAGCATAATGAGGGTCCTGCTTCTAGTGGCTGCCCTAAAAAGTCAACCAAGGACTCTTCTGGACAATAAAATGGCAGTGAGGTAGGGGAAAAAGTGGTCCAGAGAAAGTCTTGGTTACTGTATCTGACACTACCATCCTAAAGGGCTGACAAGCTCCTTCAAACAAGCATAGCTACAGCAGGTCAGTTTGGTTCTGGGACATTCTGGGATTCTTTCCTAAATTGTCTTGAAGGGCTGTGCGCTGGAAGGTACGGCCTTCTTTCTAACCCACCTGTCTCTTTCCATACAGTTTGAATAGATCTCGTTGGAGTGTCCGCCACTTGCCCTTTCCAGACACACTATTGCAACCCCCAGACTAATTCTTGGCCTTTAACATGGATTTGGGTGTCTCTCTTCACACCCACATTTATCTTGGCTTGCTGAATGTAACCCCCTTCCCACAATAGAACCTTTCTTGCTTGTCTGGGGAAAGGGCTCAAAATAATTCCCAAATTATTTGTAGAGGAAAGGAAGAAAATGCTTATGTGAGAAGACATAGCGACACACCATGTTCAGTAAAGGGCACTGTCTGTTGTTCCTTGCACTTCACAAATGAATTATTAGCAGGTTGTGGTGCTGACAGTGGTAAGATCTAAGGGTCTTAACTAGCTACTAACATACTCCCATTTTAGCTAGGATTTTACAACCAGGGTGCAACCTTTTTAGGATTCCATCCCCCTTAAGTTAACATTTCCTTTTCTCCAAATTAACACAATCCCCAACTCTGAAATGGTGCACATCTACACCCTCAACTAGATTTAGAGCCACTATGGAGTGGCTGATCATCCCCAACAAAGAATATATTCCTCCATGCCAATCATCCTTGCAAGCAACACTGCACTTTAGCATAATGGACTACCACAACGGAGACTTTGCTCTGATGCCCACCCAATGCTAGCTGGTGTGCAGGACTCTTAGATGAAGGGATCCAATTCCTCTTCTATGCTGTAAAGCAATTGTGGAGCATTCAGACCATAAGAAGGCCTTGCGATTCCCATGCTTTAAGATTTCTCTCAGGGGACTTCTCTTTTCCTTGTGGCAGCAATAACTCTTCTAGTCCTTTGAGACGAACACTCCTGCTTGGGCTCTTGGCCTTTTCTGCAGTCTGAGGCAGCATGGACTGCTAGTCATAGTACAGGCCAGCATGAATACCATGTGCTTATCTCGCAGTAAGGTGGGCTACTTAAGACTACCTTTCTGGTCCTTGCCAAAGACACGCTTCATGTCTTCTTGTCAGACATCTAGCTTTCAGCCTGATTTTTTCTCTAATTTTAACCTGATGGCATATGCTCTCTTCTACGCTTTGATACTGGATCACGTACACATCTGGGTGTGTATGTGCCTGTATGGGCAGACATGGGGAAGAGATGCAGCAATCCTATATCCATGTTGCAAACATACTGATCTAGCCAAGATTCTAGGGGCAGCCAATGATGTAGCTCTTAAGTTCCAGCTGTGTGGATCCTTTTCCTGAAAAGACCAGATTATCACACCTTCAGAACCTGCCGGTCAAAACTCATGCACCAAAGCTGGATTCTTGGCACTAATGTCTACCTGCAAAAAAACAACACAGAGCAAGAGATTCAGGTGCTTTGACATGCTTGGGGGTGGTAGTGTGTCCACACATCTGTCCAATGGGATTTTAAAATAGAATTGTATTATGGAAGCCTAAATCTTCCAAGTTGCCTCCTGTTCTACTCTTGCTTTCAGTTATTTGAAGATGAATCACTATCACAAATGAGAAGCTTTTTCCCAATCTCCCATCCTGGCGAGGGATGATGACCCAAAATTAATGAAGGGGTTGTCTCTAATGACACTCCATTATTATTATTTTTATTATTATTATTTTTAACAGACTGAGCTAACCCAGTAGAGCCTTGAACAGAGACTCCGCTCCAGAAGGCAATTCTTGCCTCTATCTCATTAACCTAAAAGACTTTTTGTCAGGGTGAAGCTAAAACAAACTTGCTCACCCCTACCTTTTAATCATGCAAAGGTTGTTTTTTAAAAAAAGAAAAAAAATGGGCTGCCTCAATAATTACCACCTGGCCTTTGTCCTATCATCCTTGGGTTGGAGGATGCTTTCCTGGTAGGTCCTCATGCTGAATGTATTCTCAGTGACCTCATAATAAATGGAGACAAATGCTGGAAGGTGTCATGCTATAGTATTGCAAGTTTTCCTGCGATAAACGAAGTGCTGTGGCAGGCTAGGTGTCAAGGGGCAGAAGTGAGACTTTTCTTCCTTGCTGTCGACAAACCATTTTCCAACCTTGGCTGTAGGTAGGTGGGGAAGAAAGGCAGAGGGTAAGGATACAGGCCAAGGCTTTTTCCTCAGAACAGTGCTGTGTAATGTTAGCCAGCTTCTGTTTATTTGTTTGCTTCAAAACAGGAAGCTGAACATTTTGAGTTTTTAGCCTGCCTGGCTGCCATAAATGCTAAATCAATACTTCCGTTGGAGTCTTAATTATTTCTTCATAAGGATCACCCTGTTCCTCAAATTAAGCCAAAAGAACCCAGAAAGATTTTTTTTTTTTTTTAATGTCAGATGGTTTCTCTGTAAGGCTGCTGCTTAAAAACTGTTATGTTTAGGGCCATTTCTCTTTAGATTGGAGCCTTGAAGTGGGATGAATCTATTTGTATAGGTTGTACTCCAGTGACACCCAGGTCTACCTTCCTTGCCCCCTTCTTCCTTCCCACGTGCTGAAGGGAATGAGAGTTTCTCTTAAAATCTAATTGTAAAAGGGGATGAAATTGCGGTTGCCTTTCCCAAGGCATCTCTTTGGATCTCTGTTAACAAACACATCCTGAAAAATGCACATGACCTAATTTCCATTTTTTAATTTATTTATTTATTTTGGTTGGCTAAAAAAAAAAAATGATGAGTCATCGGATAGCACTGGAGCAAAGGACTTGGTTTTCTTTTGCTCTCAACGGAAAAAATGGAAAAAAAATGAACAACATTTAAAAGACGAACTTAATGATAATTAAAACATTTTAGCATTAGTTCGAGTTTTAATTGTTTAATGATTTAGAAATTAGTTTAGGATTTCTTGATTTTTTGACAATAAATGTGTTCACTTGTGTTTTGTAAGAGTCTGTGGCAGCTTCTGTTTGCGATAAAATGAGAAAAAGAACAAAAAAACCTGGCACCATTAACTCTTGTATCTTTTTGCGAATTTTAGCTTCTTGTAGTTTTAACTTATTGTTAACTTAAATATTTATTACTGCCTTGTAAGAATACATTTGTGTATATTTATGTTCTCATCAGAGTTGCAAGTTAAAAGGGAAATATTTTTAATTTGCTGAAAATGATTATTCCTTATTTATTTATTAAATAACAAACAAAATTGAAACAATACTAAAAGCTTAAATGACAGGCTCTCCATCAGGGCAAAGTGCACAGAGGTAAACATTTTTAAAACAATCTACTAATGTGGCATATACAGCAAAATCTATAGACAAGTTTGTTTTGTTGTCTTGTTGGGAAAAAAACACATTTTGAGTTCATTCTATTAGAAGGTTATGGGGTGGGTGGGAAGGGAACGTGTAGCTTGTCATTTTCTCTATTCTTGTATTCTGTACCCTCTGGCCTTCACATGCTGCCACTCAGCATTCCTCTCACATGTTAACAAAAATTATTTCAGTGACAATTTGCTTTTTTATTTTAAATATTTTAAGCAAGCATCACAGGCAACTGATTTTTTTTTTAATGTAAAGGACATTCCTAACCTTTTCTGGCTCTGATTCACTGAGATCCTTAAGCACAGAGGAAAATTTGTTTTGGTTAGACAACATGGATAGCACCTTGTGTTAAATTCTGTAGATGTTTACCTGGGAAAAAGTAATGCAGTAAGTGGTTTTTCAAAATGCTAGGCCACTCGTTAAAGGTCCTTGAAGTATGCAAGCAGTTCTTGGCTGCCATGTCGGCCCCCTGTTATTGCAATCAACACAACTGTTTTGCTAAAGACCTGGGTAACAATTGGAGAAAAGGGTTACACTAAATTATTCTGATCAAAGAAAAACACAGTGAAAATAAAATCTTGCCAGCTTTTTATTTCTTCCCTTCATGGTTGATTAAAAACATCTTTACAAAATAGTTAATTCTTACAACTAAACCACTTCAGTCTTCCGAGAACTCAGCTCAGAAATCAGTTAAAGACCACTTTTCAGCCAAACTCCAGGATTGTTAGTATGTTTGAATCAGATGGGTTACAGTTAAAAGTATTATTTGACATAAGCCAAATGCTGGCTCCTGCAAATCCTAAATTGTGGCTGCTTTGCATCCAGACAGGACACAAAAGCTAACGGTTTGGTTAAAGAAATAATGGCATTGTGAACTTACTGTGCTCCCAAACATAAGCCAGCAGCTCTTGAAGCCGCTGTTCCACAAAAGGCAAAGGGGCGCAGAAACCGTCCTTCCTGCAGATTTTGGGTGCTCCCACTGTCCTTGATAGAGTAGTTGGTTAGGCTGTCAGGAGTTCATCTGGAAACTGAATTCCTGCCCAGGCTCTGCAGCCATCCAGTGTGATGAACAGGCTCGGGCATGCTCTCCACTCAGTAAGAAATGGCCATAGCTGATTCATGGCACCCGTTCAAGTTAGTGCATGTGCAGAAATGCTAAAGACACTTTTAGCATGAAACCTGCCATGCCATGTAGATAGGGAACCCAGACTTGCTTTTTATGTATCATAATGCCAATTTTTAATGCATCACAATGGAAGCCTTTTTTGCTTTACACCTGGACAACAGGCTACTGAAGAACAGCACCAAAAACAGGTGCTTTGCATAGCAGGGAGTCCTTCACAAAAGGGTTTTTATTACAAAAATGTGCATTACAACCATAACTGCATTCTCATTCAAGTAGGGACGGTGTTTCTCAGCGTACCTCAAGCAATAGCTTGAGCCATTTATGCAACTAACCAGACTCGGAAGGGGATGGCTGAGACTAGCCCACTGCCTGGTGCCTTAGAGATGATCAGAATAGGAAAGGTTGCCTCTTCTAAGAAGTGGCACAAAGGAGGCATGGCATTTTCAGATTATTCTCAAAAATAACACCATAGCAGCAGAGCACTTGCCTTGTCCCCATTTTTCAAGACACCTCAATACCTAAGACTAGACCTTGAAAACAGGATAGCCTTGAAATGGGTATCTAAGCATAAACAAAACACAGCCTTTTAAAGGTTTCTTTGCCATCTCTTGAAATTACTTCTGTGCTTAAAGAGCTGTTATGAACAAGCCATCAAGTCAAGCTGCATAAACGGCGTTCACAGCTACTAGTAGCAGGAGCTTTGCCACCCGTTTCAGTTGTGTGAATCGCCTTGCTTTGCCTTTGGTCAGATCCTACTAAACGTGTAAATCCTGCATTGCAACAAGGGCATTTAGTGGCAAACAAAATTTATCTTTTAGGATCTGTTGATGACCAAACAGCTACAGCAATCTAGCCTTTTCAAGTGTATTTTTTCAAGTAGCAATAAGCGCTAAGTTTACTAAGATGTGAAGTGGCTTGATTAAGGATTGAATGAGCAGGGAGGAAATTAGGGCGCTTTGCCTGGTGGCATCAGAGCAAAAAGGGCTGAGGAGATGTCCTTACGGTTTGCCAGTGGTGGGTCAGGGTGCAACATTGAAGGTAGCAGAGGGTTAAAGAATTGTCTGTTGTCATGGCAAGTTCCTAATAACTTTTACATGCCCCTTAGCCTCCCACCAATGTATTTAGTCATGGGTATGGCAGGGCTCAGGGGAGAAAAGGATAGGTCTGGAGTGCCTGCCCCCAGAGCTCCTTGAAGCTTCACATGGATTGGGACAGTTTTTAAAAATATATTTAAAACAAAAATGAGAGTCAGTTGATGTGGGAAAGGTTTAAAAATTGTAAAAAATAAAAAAATGACACTTTGCATTTAGTTTAGACTATTTATTACTGGGATTTCAGGCACGGTGGCTGTATGAAACTTTTACATGGAATTGTTTAATTATTTGTACTTTTCATGCCAGAAAATAAAAAGTTCAGAATCTTATGAGAGTCTGCGTCTTACATTGAAGAGGATTCCAGGGAGCTCCATGGAGTTTTACGTCCACACAGGACTGACCTGAGCAGACAGCACCTTAACTCTTACTTGGAACAGAAAAATAAATTGTGTGCTTTCTGGGGTTTACCCTCTACTCTCGAAGATTAACAACAAATAATGGCTTGCTTAATACACAGAACTACATCAGAGCCTGCGGTTACTCCAGTGCTGCAAATGTAAGCAGGTGTGGAAAAGCATCTGCTCTATCAGGGGTGTCAAACTTACATCGCTGTATCATCACGTGGTGTATCATGACTTCACTAAACCACAGATGGGTGTGGATATGTGATACATCTGGTCCATGGGCCATGAGTTTTGACAGCCCTGAACTATATCACAAACTGCACAAAGCTCAATGTTCATACCTGGTCAATACAGGACAGTTGCAGCAATCCTGTTAACATTGCTTTTTTAAAAAATTTCCATTTATATGCCGCCCTCCTCCGGAGACTCAGGGCAGTTTACAATGCTCTATAGCCAATCACCTTCATTCTTTGTATAGACCAGCTTATTAGGGCTTTCGGCCCCCAAAGCGGTGTTTTACAAAGTCAGCTTGTTGACTTACAAGGTCAACGTATTGCCCCCAAGGGTCCTCAGTTTACCTACCTCTGAAGGGTGGAAGGCCGAGTCAACCTTGAGGCTGGTGAGATTAGAACTCACACTAATTGCAGGCAGCCGGCAGCCAAGTGCTAGCACCTAGCCTGCTGCACCACCAAGGGTCTTGAAAATTGCTTGAAAATGTCTGACATTTCTGCCTCCTGCAAGCTCAAAACTTTGCTACTCTTTGCTCATTTTTGCTATTAAATGGAGAAATAATTTAGACCAAGGTTGCTATTTTATTCCAGATCAGAGTAGATAAGCAGATGTAATGCATTCTGAGAATTGTGAAGAGAAGAGCTGTAGGAGGATGGACATTGGCTGTCCCTGTGGAGCACTCTGGTCACTTAGAGGAAATTCAGGCATCCCATGAAGCCTGGGACAGTACAGGCATAACTTTTTTTTTTTTTTTAAAAGAGGAAAGGAGACTTGCCGGACATCAATAAAGAGCATTCTTAAGGATGGCACTCAATGGAGCCAGTGTGGTTAAGGCATCAGGCTATAAACTGCGAGAATGAGTTCAAGTCTCATGTCAGATACCAATCCAGCAGGGGTGATCCTGGGCTAGTCACGTACCAAGAAATCTGCAGAGACTTGTCCAGGCAGCCACCAGGAATCAATTCTGACTCAAAGGCACAAGGAGGGGAAAAAAATCTACAAACTAATCAGTTTGATAGTTTGGTGTATTATATAAAAACCACAGCTTTTGAATTAAATCCACAAATCCTGGTTAAAACGATGGGAAGGCCTGACAGTATTGCGCAATCCAAATCACTCTGTTGTAAAGTAAGCCTGGAGGTTCTAGTAGCATTGGTGACAAGATAAAAAGCGCCTGAAACCTGAATCAGGGATAGCAGTTCCTCCTGCTATGGAGGCATATCTTCCTATTATAAACATCTCATTTTGGCAACCAAGGATTACCCTCTTATTTTCTCAAATACCGAAGTAATAAAGCAACCCTCAGAGATGGTTACTTAATCTTTACGCCTTGCTTGTCTGAAGAGATGCAGAACTCAAATGTTTCTGAGGAAGAAATACCTCCCAAACATCATTCGCGAGAGCCTTACCATTCTTTGCTAATCAGAAACTGGTGCAAATGAACACATGTACTTAAGTCATATCTAAACCTGCTGGTACCTTTCAGGTATGTGAGACTAATTTCTGTAATCTCTTTTTACTTGCCTTGCTAGTTAGGGCAGAAAGAGTTCAAAATATCTGGAAGACACCTAGTCATCTGCCTTCGACATTGTTGTTTCAATTTAATACAGGGTTTCTCAACCTTGGCAGTTTGAAGATGCGTGGACTTCACCTCCCAGCTGGGGAAGTCCAC
>JANHFR010003225.1:242427-253437 GCA_032468015.1 Mimophis mahfalensis | reverse complement strand
TCTTAAGATTGTAAACTTGACAGGCATGCAAAGAAGGCAATTCAAAGTTGGCTCTAACCCCTCCCATGTTTCAGCTACTATGTGCTGCAAAGTGAGCACAAGCTTCGTGTTCTCTTGCCTGCTATATAAGGTTCATATTGATAGGATATTTACAGATATGGTGACCACATATGTAATTTTTTCATTTTTTTAAAGATCAAGTTTCTACTAACACAAAACAACAAGCTGTGTCTCTTTTATAGCTCGAAGTTTAGAATATATGCTTTTAAAATTCAGAACAAACTGAATTTTCAGCAGAGGATCACCAGGAAGGTTGGGTTATGTAAATTAAGGGGTGTGGCTCCAGATTTTTTTAAATTCCCGTATTTTTAGACGTTAAACTTGACAGGAATGTCATACTGCCCCCAACAATCTGGGTCCTCATTTTACCCACCTCAGAAAGATGAAAGGCTGAGTCAACCTTGAGCCTGGTGAGACTCGAACTCCCAAACTGCTGGCAGCTGACAGTCAGCAGCAGTAGCCTGCAGTACTGCATTCTAACCACTATGCCACCTCAATTCTTGTACCCTTCTTTTTCAAAGATTGGGTCAGGGATGAAAGGAGGAACACGGTTTCATACACTTAGATTAGGGTTTGATATACTTAGGGACACGGCAGAAGCAGAATCCAAAATGGGGGCTTTTTAATTCATTGCTCAGCCTTTTGACTGCTGTACCAGATCACTTCTCAGTTTAGTTCAAGAAGCAAATGACCTCTGGTTGCTATAAGCAGCGTGGATGCCTTGCCCTCAATCCTCAAAGGGGACAACAGCATCCAAGTCTCTTACCCAAGGCTAGTCTCTGAGCCGCCGTGCTTAGGTTTTTGAGACACTCTGTTAAAGGGGCAGAGGCGATAAATATATCTAGAAAAAAGGAAAAAACAAAAAGAAATGTATATCATGCCTTGCGTGATGACTTCTGTATCTCACAGTAAGCAAATTCCTTTCTAAGACTCAGCATAAACACCCTTAACTACTAGTCCGTTGAGTAAAAGCAATTCTGGGACTCTCTTCTTTCCCCATCTCAGAAGTAGGCAAATAGCAGGAGTTAGCCACTGTTAATATCTGGGGATGCAGTGGCTCAGTGGCTAAGACGCTGAGCTTGTCTTCGAACAGCGCTGACTCTTTGGCTTGGAAACAGAGATGAGCACCGCCCCCTAGAGTCGGGAACGACTAGCACATATGTGCGAGGGGAACCTTTACCTTTACCTAATATCTGCATAAAACAACTGCCAACTTAAAATGTTGATTTTAAGTTGGCAATTGTTTTATGCAAAAATTAACAGTGGCTAACTCCTGTTAATAGCCAAAAAGCCTAACTAAAATCCAAAAAACCCCTGAGGTTATGGATTGCTTTTATAATGGTTTGCTAGAAGACCAGGTAGGTTGCCTCCTTGAGTTGAGTATCCTGCAAACATTTCCAGAATTGGTGAGAGTTAGGAAACAAATTTTGTGTGTATATGCCTGAGTATAGATAGGGCATCTCGTTTTCACTAAAATACAACTTTGATCTGGTAGGAGCACTGAATCAGCTCAATAATCCCACATGAATACCTATTCAGTATACTACAGAAGAACTGCAGCTGATAAAAAAGTTACTACATTCTGCGTTGCTTGAGGGAAATATATAATCAAAAGAGATGCAAATGTGGCTGAACTGAGGACTGAGATCACTCTCAACAGAAACACGACTCAATATAAAGACATAGGCACCTACTCATTAGTAGTGAGTTCATAGCACTGGCCATACAAATAAGAAAATTCTCCATTTGGACCAAAATCAAAGGAAATTTCTTTCTCTAGACTCCTAGAAAAACAAATGAAATAGAGAAAAAGACAATGTTAAAGAAAAAAGGAAATCATAAAACAGCTTGCTAAACTAATTTATGGTAATTATTAAAGTTTTAGGAACATTTGTAGGCCCATTTAACAGAATATGGTATGATTTCCCCCAAAAATCCCAGGTCCAAATTCTTTCCAAATCAATTCTTCTTTATATCTGACTCCTTCAAAAGAATGCTGAACCTCTATCCAGAGAGTAGCTGACCTTTATAAATACGCAACTAGTTAAAGTAAAACAAAAGTACAGTAGCTAGAGAGGAAAGAAAATAAGCCCCTGGCAGACTTCAGCTTTAGGGAGGGAAGAAATTCATAGTACTGGATGGGCTGGGGGTGGGGTGGGAAGTGGAGGGGTGGGGTGGGGGAGGGCAAAGAACAGGAAGTGAGGGAAAAATTGCCACCATCAAGAAAAGCTTTTGTGAAATATGTGTATTTTGAAGAAAGATGAAAAGCCAGCAGAAGACATCTCTCAATTAGGCAGTGGGAAAAGGAAAGACGCAATGGATCACTTGTAACTTGCTGCATTTGACCGAACTGGGAGGAAAGGGACACACTTCCTCAAACTGAGTCAAATCCACAGTCTACCTAGGGATAGTAACCACTTTGGTGCTGTTCAAGACCCGAGTTCAGCCATCAACATTAAGATGCCCAGAGAGGGAACTATGTTGAGCCGCAGCCTCTTCAGTTCATCCATGACTGAGCCTCAAGCGTGAACGTGGGTCTTGTCCACTCACCCCAACACCCACCAAAGGCAGGCTTCACCTGCATCCAGGACCAATGCCCTTTTGACTCAAACTCCCTCTTTAGCCTTCTGGGTCTGCGTTATAAAACTCCAGGCAATCTCTAGAGGGCAAGAAGGAAGTAGAGCTTTTCTGCAACTCTTTGCTTTCCTATGGTGGTCATCTGGATTTGTTTATTTATTTAGCAGCTCAGGTCTTGCAGCCTGATCTTTGTCAAGAAGCGGCCTTCTTTGTTTCTTGTCCTTATCGTCTGTGTGCAGACCCGTGGGACCCCACGGAGCCGAAAGGAGGCAAGTTGGGGAGGCTGAATCCCATGGTTACCGCCCTGTCACCAAGGCTACCCCTAATTACAGGTTTCTCTCCCGGGCACACAGATGGATGCAAAAGCTCTTTGTCTGATGAAAGACCTGCCCTTAGCTAATGCTTGGCCCCAGTCAGATGGAAAGAGCTTTCAGGAAGAGGGAAACATTTTCCTCTTGCCTGGGTGGGCAAAACTAATTCTGCTCTTCCTTCTTCAGAAGCCTGATACAGTATCTGTCCGTTCCTCTCTATTGTGCCCCCAGGCCAAGCTGGCAAGGGAATGTGGCTGGTGCACATATGGGGTGGTTTAACCAAGTCTTGAGGGAAGAACCACACTGCCACCAGCAACCTCATCTGTCCTAGGAAACAGGAGCAAGCCTGTGCTAGGGGGCTAACAGTCAGTTCTGAAGAAAAGAGGGTTGGCAAACTAAAAAGTGAGTTCCAGGGATCCGAATTCCAGGAGGGGGATAGGGAAGGGCGTCTTTCATTCCCCAAAGGAAAAAAAAAATTGCTTTGAAAAGTGACACCAACAAAACAGGTCTCAGCTGCTTCTCACAGCTTCTAACTGCGTCGCCCGTGCCCCTCCTGTCCCCTTAAAAGCTTTCCTAATGGGCCAAACCGGAGACCTCCCAGGGGGTGAGGAGGGGCAGGTTGTGCTTCCAGCTACACTAAATTATGGCTAGATGGAAATCACCCCTTCTACAGTCGATTTTAAAGGGCTTCAATTAAAGCTCTTGCTTTGCACCTGCCATTGCGAGCCATTTTCTCCCCAAGGTCATGATCCAGCATCTTACTGGCACTACCGTAGATGACAAAATGCTCTCCCGTAACTTCTTCAACCATTCTAGCTTTGACGTTTAAAGAGAACTTCAGGGAGAAGAATTTTAGCCTTGTATTCTCCTTGACAGGCTAGTTTTCTATGTAGGGGAGGAGACTGAGGTATGAACGCCAACTGGTACGGGAAGTAACAGTGGTTTTCATGTGACTTTTTTCTAAACTTGGGAATGGAAACTGCTATTGCAGGAACTGAAAGTCCATACCCCAAGTGCTTCATTGATCTAGGTCAACTAAGATTCAATGATGGAGAACTCTAGTTGGACACACACACACACACACCCTTAATGGAGACAAAGCAATCTGCAACTCTTGGCTTAAAGATCCCATTTACTTCTGAGTGGAGATATACTGGGTACCAAACATAAATATCTTCAAGGGCATGGTGGGGAAAAGATGATTTGTGCAAGAGAAGCTCCCAACAGCCTAGGCTGGGGGCAACTATATTTAAGATGCATTTAAACGGCAGAAAGTTCATGTACAGGATCCGTCCTTCTCCAGTGAGATTTCGCTATAGAAACTTACCTAAACAGTCACCTTTCATAGTGGAATTTTTGCTAGAAATTATAGAACGTACAGTTTTATGGGTAAAGAAAACTTTTAAAAATTAACCAGAAAGTACTGACTGGTTGCGTTGATCATCGTTCACATTGGAACAAATCTGTATTCAGATTACACATACACAAAACTGTTCTCAAGAAAAAGTGGGAAAGAGAAATTAAAAGCACAGTGAGAATGGCTGCATTCAGAGGATCCAATACATCTTGTATTATGTTTCTTGGGAGGAGGAAGAATCTCCCAAATTAAGACTCCCCCAAGAGCTAAAAATGAAGTGTCTGTCACCAGGGTCAACTAAACTAAGCATGCCGAGATCTCCCATCTGCTCCCTGAAACAACCCTCCCAGTCTAAGAGCTCAGGAGTGGTGTGATTACTGCAATAATTATGTATGCAATCAATAGAAGACAGCTTGAAATTTATTTCTGGCTTCCATCCTTTACCCTCCCCCACTTGAGACCTGGGGAGAAAAAAGATGTGAGTCGAATGACAAAACAGCACCCATCCCTCCAGAGCAAACCTTTTCATCTTTATGGAAAATTCAAATGGAATATACAAGTTAAGACACATCAAGATAGCAAAAAACAATAGAGAACATCAGGGCTAAGAGAGGACTATTAAAAACCAGTTTGTTGTTCTAATGTTCTTAGTTTCACTCACCCATTCACCGTGAGGATAGAATTCATGTTGATATTTTAAGCTCATGAGCCTTCTAATACCACCCTGCTAGGTTCCCAGATTTTAAAAAAGTGGCACCTCCCCGTCAAGATTAAGAATAGGTGAATGGAGATACAAAGAGAAGGAGCCCTTTCGACCAGATCCCTAGAAAAGGTTATGAAAATAAGGTGGCTTTCTCAGTTGGCCACAAGCAAATGGACAATCACCATTTGGATTCCTGGATTCAGCTATGAGCTACAAATGCCAGAAACTAGGGGGAAGCGATATGACAGAAGCTAATAAAATAGCAATAGCAATAGATTTACATACCGCTTATCAGGGCTTTTAACCCACTCTAAACAGTTTACAGAGTCATCCTATTGCCCCCAACAATTTGGGTCCTCATTTTACCCACCTCGGAAGGATGGAAGGCTGAGTCAACCTTGAGCCTGGTGAGATTTGAACTTGCTTAATTGCAGGCAGCTGGCAGCTAAGTACTACATACAGCACTCTACTTGCTGCACCACCACGGCTCTTAGAGATGGGTTTCCAGATTACCTATAGGGAAAACTGCCACATTCTGAATGGTTCAAAAACATAATGGGTCAAAGACTGGTCCTACATTAGAAAGCCTTGGTGGGTATCACTGAAGCAGACATGGGTATCTATTACTAAGGGGCTGACTGCCAGGAGGTTAAGGTGTATTAGGAACCCATACAAAGATGGGCCAAAGTAGCAATATTCTTATTCACAGAGGCCCTCACCCAGTTGAACAGTTTTTCTCTCCAAAGTCCTACCTGATTGATTCCTCCATTTCTTTCAAGGACTTCTCTACTTCTTCAAACTGTTCTCGAGCCTTTTGGGCAGCTGGAAGATAGGTAAAAAAATAAGACTGGCTGAAAAACTGAATAAAATAATGATGTACATTTGCTTTTCCATATAATTTCCTTCTAGGCAGTTGTATTGAGGCTTGGTTAAATCACCATACTGTATTCCTATTTCACAGACAGCATTAGTTGGGGGTGTGCGGAGGATGATGGACAGAAACAAAAGCATTTTCATAACAAGAAGCCCTCAAGAAGCCACATTTTCATTTTCAAGTTATTTGTTCTTCTTGCTACCTAAACCACTTAAGCATCATAGCCAGCTGGAAGGACAGGTAGTATCTATACCATTTCACAGTGGGCAACTGAAGCTGGGAACGCAGTTCTGTCATTTTGATGAACATGCAAATCTGATTCAAGATAATTCACTTTATGTAGTTAGTATCTCCTTTGCAAATTTATTCCTCTTCATCCTTAATGCTTTTAGATCTAGCCTCAAACTGCATGGTTACAATATAGTTCCAAGCATCATGAGGTCATTGGGAATGGCTCTGCATGATTCAAATGCAAGCAAAAAAGAAAGAACAAACGATTTAAATTTCCTCTCTTCACATCACTGAATTTTGTCCAAAGAACAAAAGGCATAATAAAATAATAGATTTGCTGTTCTGATTCAACATATTAATAACCATGTGAAAGGACCATTTCCTTCTTATTGTAAATCAAGAGCTCACCAGTGGGCAGATGCCATACTTTTGGGACACAGGTTAAGAGAAACATGGGGAATTCTGGACACCTCTGCCCTTGACAGAAGAGAATGAAGCTATGGAGAAAAGCAATGGGACGCGCTTCAGCATTCAAAGAAATGTACAACTACAGTCATCCCTCGACATACGAACACCCCAACACACGAACTTTTTGACTTCTGAACGGGGAAACCGCCGGCGCTTTTAGCCGCGGCTTCCCCGACTTCTGAATGACAGCCGCTATTTCCTCAACTTACGACCCGGTCCCGAACGGCTAAAAAAGATTTATTTATTTTTTATTTTTTATTTTTTTTGTGGAAACCTAATTTTGCTGTGCACTTTGCATGCCTTTAAAGAGGTTTCCACAAAAAACTGGGAGCCTGGGTCTTTTTCCCAGGCTCCGGAACAAATTAATCCGTTCCCAATGCATTTCAATGGGAAGCCGCTTTTTTCGACTTCTGAATTTTTTGACTTCCGAAAATGCATTCGGAACAGATTAAATTCGTAGGTTGAGGGACCACTGTATAGGTCAAAGTTTTTTTCATTTCACTTCTGCATTATTGGTATCTGATGGAATATCCTTCAATTCAAACAAAATTTTGGATCAACAAAATTAAAATCTAAAATAATTTTTCTAAGTCGAAGATGAATTCTATACTTATCTTACAGATGGGTTTAAGCAGACAGCTTTAGGCGGCCATCTCTTTGCAGCACTTGAGAAATTATACTTTGCCAGTGATAAACAAGAACGAACTACATGAGATCATCATCAAGGAACACAGTAAACAAACAAAAAAGCCATTAGACTGAATGCCTAGGCAAAGTTCTTCCCTCTCTGTGCAGTTTGAAATAGGGGCACCATCGCTGAAAACCCCGCAGTTTGCCTCAGTTTCTATTACTTTTGATGACAGGAAGACCTGGATGAATAGCTGAAGTGGATTTAAGAAGACTCATATATTGTGATCCTTCAGACATTCCAGCTGTTAAAGCCAATACATATATTTTGAATGGTGCTTCAAAATGAATTGAAAGCCAGCACACAGAAGTGTTCCCATCCTATTCAGTATAATCTAACTGCTGTATTCGTTTCAGTTCCACTTGTAAACAGAATCCAATAGCAACATTAAATACAATACATTCCAGGAAATCCAACAAGATGTTACTATTGTAGAACTTGGATAATTGTAGCACCTATGTTCTTTACAACCACCCCATGGGGGAAAATATGCTTTTTAGGTGCCATTATGTACTTCTGAAATAATGTTGTAGTGTTAAGATTGCAGATCCATTTAGCAGCAACCCGCCTGTTAAAATCGCATAGGGAGGAAAACATGGTTGGATCCCTGTGGGTAAAGAAGCAACAAAGAGAACTGGACACGGAATCACTGACTGGTCAAAATTGAGAAAGGAGTTTGGCAAGGCTGTATACTGTCACCTTGCCTATTCAACTTATATGCAGAGCACATCATGAGAAAGGCAGGGCCAGATGAATCACAAGTTGGAATTAAGATTAGATGGAGAAGTATCAACAACCTCAGATATGCAGATGATATCACTCTAATGGCAGAAAGCAAAGAGGAACTAAAGAGCCTCTTGATGCGGGTGAAGGAGGAGAGTGAAAAAGTTGGTTTGAAACTCAACATTAAGAAAACTAAGATCATGGCATCCAGCCCTCTCAATTCCTGGCAAATAGATGGGGAAGAAAAGGAGGTAGTAACAAATTTTATTTTCCTGGGCTCCAAGATCATTGCAGATGGCGACTGCAGCCAAGAACTTAAAAGACGCTTGCTCCTGGTGAGTAAAGCTATGGCAAATCTAGACAGCATACTAAAAACCAGAGACATCACCCTGCCAACAAAAGTGTTTTCCCAGTTGCAATGCATGGCTTTGAAAGCTGGACCACAAGGAAGGCAAAGAATTGAGGCCTTTGAACTCTGGTGCTGGAGAAGACTCCTGCAAGTCCCTTGGACTGCAAGGCGATCAAAGCGGTCAGTCCTAGAGGAGATCAACCCTGACTGCTCTTTAAAAGGCCAGATCCTGAAAATGAAACTTAAATACTTTGGCCACCAATTGAGAAGGAAGGACTCCCTGGAGAAGAGCCTAATGCTGGGAACAATTGAGGGCAAAAGAAGAAAGGGACGACAGAGAATGAGGTGGCTGGATGGAGTCATTGAAGCAGTCTGTGTGAGCTGGGGGATGGTAGAGGACAGGAAGGCCTGGAGTAATGTTGTCCATGGGGTCGTGATGGGTTGGACATGCCTTTGTGACTAACAACAAGAACAGGACCAGTAATGGAGATTTTCAAACCCCTAAAATAAAAGGTCATGTGCAAAAAGGCCAAAGGTATCACCAAATCAAATTTAACTGAACTGTTCTTCTGGATATGTGCATTTTACTCTGCTCTACTCTACTTACAGAATCCAACTATTTTCACTGAGAACAAAAATAAAAACTAAACTAGTTTTTCCTTTCAATTCTACTTGGCGCAGTTAGGCTCCCCAATTACCTTCTCGGAAAGCCAGACTGATGAAAATTAGAGCAAACCCAGTGCTGATATGCAAACTGCAGCACGTGAAACTGGTGATGTTATTTATTAGCTCCCAATGTTAAATCAACACATGGTGACCATTCTCCACCTCTAGTCAGGGTGAAACTAGGAGCAGAAGACTCACTTTAAACTGACAGAGTCACATTAAGCAACCAGCTCCCACTACTGGTTGCCCTTTGCTTCCTGGATATGTGAGACTTGAGAACGAACGATGCATTTGCTTAGAAACGCTAATGGCATTAGCTATGTAGGTGCTCTGTATCAGAATGTGAAGTGCAGACACGCCTTGGGCTTCCTAATTCATTTTATTATAGCTACAAAATTGCTTTTTTGTTTCATCTGATACATTTTGACAAGCTCTGTCTTACAGCACTTGTGAGACCTTGGCTTTTAAGGCTTCGGAAGAACCGAACAAGGGCCAATATTTGGGGAAAAGTAAAGGCAAAATGTTTTCATCCTTTTGGAAAAAGCCAGGGAGGGAAGGTCCAGATAAATCCTACTAAAAATACTCTACCCTTTCCAGAGCAGTAACATTTTACATGGAACTTAAGTCCTCAGCTGAAATGGAACCAATCAATCATCAATCCATCATTTTGACCACTAGTCATAAAATAAAACCTGTACAACTGTGGTCAATGATTAATAAAATACATCAAAATGTACAAAAATTAGCAAAAAAACAAACAAAAAAACCCCCACCCAACATTAAAACAGTGCTATTGCAGCAAGTAAGCTATTAGACGATGTTAGAAACTTTTGATACCGTAAATTATTTTCTCTGTTGAGCACCAGCCCATGCAAGGTTTGCTAATTTTCACAGCCTTGTCTCTGTGTCAATGAAATGGAATCTGTTCAAGGAAAAAATCAGATAGGACGCAGCACAGAATGAATCCAACGCTTTGTGGCTCTCAGGAAATTAAAATGTTATAGCTATGAGTGTGACTTTCAGCTCTAGTCAGAAAGCGGTCTGGGGAAATTCAGAAGAATGGGACGCGGCTATGATACAGCAACACGCATCTAGTTGAACATACGCATAGCCGGCAAGTCCTATTTTTAGACACAGGTAAAGCTAACAGCTCTTCTGCCCTTTCCAGGGAAGTGACTCAGCTTTTCCTGCTTGGTCTCCCTAAAACAGCAGATACGGCCAAGAAATACATCAATTTAAGGTATTTTTATCCCACTTTCAAAGGCACATGAGAGCTTCCAGAAACCAATGAAGAACACACACACACAACCCCCCACCCCCCCAGTACGATTAGCACACACTGAGCACTCAAAAAAGGTGACAAAAGCAATTAACAATCCTACCTCCCGAAACAGCAAGGCCTTCCAACTTCTTCACATGGTCAGAGACCCCAAAAACATGAGCCGTGGGAATGAACCCAACTGAGGCATCAGATCCAAAGGCCATCAAAACAAGCATGCTGGGCAGAAAATATATGATTTGCCTCAGTATCTTCTAATTAAAACATGATCCCCCACCCAAAAAAATAAAAAAAATAAATCTATCCAAAAGTGGAAAAGGACTGCAAAGCTGGCTGGAGTCTAATGGGAACTACGGTTCAAAATAACTGGAATATATCAGCTACTATTTATGCTGCAAGGCAAAATAAGACATCAAATATTTTGCCAAACTGAGAAAGTCTTTCTGCTCTTTTTTCATCTGGCCTTCCCGGTGGCTAAATGCAGTCGTTCGAATTAGAGGAATATAAAATGCTTTACATAATGTTACCAAGAAAATTGCAAGAATAGACCCAGGACAGCATCTCTGTTTAGTTTACAGCGATTTAACATAATGTGATGTCCCGGTGCCTGGAGGCGGTGCGGGTCTGGATGGGGAAGAACAGGCTTTGACTGAATCCCGCCAAGACTGAGTGGCTGTGCGTACCGGCTTCCCGAGATTTCCAGTTGTTTCCATCATTGTCCATC
>JANHFR010003223.1:20651-31579 GCA_032468015.1 Mimophis mahfalensis | reverse complement strand
GTATTTGTAAAACTGTTCAATTTAAAAAAAAAAGAAAAACAAAAGGCTTAACAATATGACTCATTCTCTGAATCAGCTGAACTTTTTTTGTTTTTATTATTATTTTTAGAAAGAGGTGAATGTCACCTGTGAGATATTTTGAAACACAAGATCCCTGGAGTGAAAGAAACAAGCACAGAATGTTAATCCATAATGGTATCTCTGCTTGAGTTGTACTAAATTTAAATGTTTCGATCAAAAGGCATCTCAAAAAGTTGTTGAATTCATAAAAATGCATAATCTAGAGCCAACTATTTAAAAACAAATTCAGTTCATCCATATAAATCAGCCATATATATTTTCTCTGGGCTAAGTGTATTTCTTTTTCATGCTGTTAATCCATAGGGAAGTTCTATATACAAGAGAGAGATAAAATAAAGTCATTAGAGTTCACAAGGAAAGTTGAAATAGCAAAAATATTTGCGGTCTCTCTATATATTTTAAAATGTTAGGATCAAGGAGCTCAGCTTTCCTTACCAGACACTACCTTTTGACTCTTACTCTTTTGAACTAGACAATTATTCCTTTCAAAAAAGGTTAGTTTTTGTTTTGTTTTCAAAAGGGCAGCAAAAAACATCTATGAAAATAATAAACTTAATTTTTTTCAAACTCTTCCAGGGATAGCGCAAAAAGTATTAGCACTGATGAGTTTCTTTTCTTGTGTAATTTGGATGGTGAGATGGGGAAATTACCCCAAATCCTTAGAATTCAATGGTCCCTACTGAGAATTTGTGAACTATTGAGTCCAAACCAAAGTGGGCGTTTAAAAAAACAGAAAGGAATTAATAAGATATAATCCTGAACTACACCAAAGAACATATTATTTTGAACTTCAAAATGATTGTTGTAGTGACTCAGGTATACAGACTGCGGTTCTTGAAAGGTATAAATATGACTTAAATGATACACGGACATATAATCAGCACAATTATATACATGTCTGCAGGGATGGGTTTCTACCAGTCTAACAACCAGTTCGCTTTGCACCCGCATTTTGCCTACATACCTACATACTGACACTTATAGTGTGATTGATTATTTGGGTATCTTGACAAAAAAAAAATACATTATCGTTAGCATAAAGTGAATTAGCATCAATCCCTATAGTAAATTTCCTCTATTCAGACTTGATATGAGCAAGTGGCAGCTGTCGTCTGGGAGTGCTGTTTTCTGGCATGATTCTCCCAACAATATATGACAGGTGTTGTCTCTCCTTGCCTGGTATGAAAGCTGTCAGGTCCTGACTTTCCACCCAGGTATTAGGAGCCAAAACAACCGATCCTCTTTTGGTTGTTTTGTTGTAGTGGTTGGTTGCCATTTTTTATATTTTATATTTATATGATGCATGCTATGGGGATATTGCTAGTTATGGGAGGGGTATTGCTTGTTTTGTTGTTGTAAACTGCTCAGAATCACCTTGTTTGAGTTAGGCAGGCTTATAAATCCAGCTGCTCATTTTTAAGAGTGGTTTCCAAGATGTGGTTTGTAAATCTACAGAACTGTTGTTGGCTCAGCCCATTCTGCAGAAGAAATTACTAGCTATGAGGATTCCCAACTGTAAATGACAGGGGTGACTATAGAAGAGATGGAAAGAAGTCAAGAGAGCAGCCAAAGCTGTGCTATTGAAGCTCCACTCTTTAGTGACACAAGGTGGAGCTTCAAGCATGTGGCCAAAGCTGACATCTTTTTTTAAAAAAAATAATAAATATCCACGAATGCCTTCTAGTAATAGAAATTTCTAAAAGTATCTTAGAGCCTGTATTTTGCAGCAGAAAACCATCAGGATGAAAATTTGGCTCTCTACCACTTGTAATACTGTATTTCTTTTAGTTGGTTTTCATTCTTCTTGCAAATTAGGGCTGAATTAAATGATGTGTTAATTAAGTAATGCATTGAACATGTATGGCTATTTTTATTTTAATAGCAGCAGAGGTTCCCATATCAAACATTGTTAAGCAAGCAGAGGAAAAGCTGTGGAGACTTTTATATCAGTTGAATTGATACATAAACTGCCCTTAAGAACAAATTCAAATTTCAAATTCTCCAAAGAGGAATATAATAACAGCTTTATAATAAGACTGCACCTACTAATAATGCTTCTGTAAAGTCATATGCATGTTATGTATCTATGCAGCTGGATTCCCATGTCACTTTAACAATGGTTTGCTTTATTCAAGGTCCATAAAATAAGCCATAATAGTCAGAATGATTTCTGCTGATAATATCCCATGCAGGAGGGAAACAGCCTTTTTGAGATGTTGTAATTGGATCCAAAGTGGCCCTAGTTAAAATAGCAGCAGCTCAAGACTGTATATAATACAAATTAAAAATGAATATCTGCCAATGATTTTTAATGTTCTCCTCAAATATATTTATCAACATTGCTTTGAATGTTACAAATAAAATAGTTTTCTCTTTTTTTTTTTTCTAGCTTTGCATTCACTACATGGATGAAAGGTTTCCTTAGCAACAGTAATCATACCGAAACACTCCCTCTTTCCCCCCTATGTGTGTGTGTGTGTTTTGACTGTGTGTGTGAGTATGTTACATGTGAGGATTGCTAAACTGGGCAGGAAAACCACAAATCAATTGGTTCTGCTGAATTTAAATATGGACAAGAACCTTGGGAAAGTGTTTTGTTTAGCATTCATGCAAATTCTAATGGTCTAAATATTTAATTGTTCTCTTCCTGGTTCTTAAATAATGTATTTAACCATTTCTCCTCCTTGGCATTTAATGCAAGTAGAGTAATTGTTCTGCTGTGCAAATTTTACTGTCCCACTGCAAGGACAATCCAGCAAGAATGCTTTGTTCCTGTACCAAATCTATTACTTTCAGTGGGACTTCCATTGCAGCTCTCCCATGTACAGAATATTCTAAATTAGTATGTTTAATAATCAGCTCTGTCAGCTAAAGAAGCTACTTTGGTGAGTACTCAATGAAGCCTTTTGTTATAGCAGCACCCTAATTATTGAAACTCCTTCCCAAGAGAGGTTAGATTAGCAGAAGCTTGTTCTATTAATGCTGTTTAATCGCCTATATTACTCTTTAGTGTGGCTCTCTAATTTTATTGTCGTTATATTTTTTTTAATGAGGCAGGTGTGTTTACCTAATTCTTACTTTAGTCATATTGCAGATTAACTAAGGTCCTGGTACCAGTGTGGTTTATGCATCTATTAATTAATTACTGGCTTTGCAAATCAAATTCATACACTCTTGTAAAGATAGAGACATATAACTTATCCAGTATTAACTGAAAAACTATTGTGGATTTAATTAGTACAAGGAATGCATACACACACACACACACACAAAGCACTGTTCCAGATTTCAGTAGTTTATTCCATGCAAGATATCAAATAAGTAACAAATATATGAGTTAAAAAGCAGCATCAAAATAAGATTTTAAGAGCACCTTCTCAGTTTTTATTCTTATTTTCTAACAGAAAAGAATTTTTCTTTCTAAAAACTTCATTTGTAAGTCCCAATGGGAATCTTTTGGAAAAATAGTACAGAAGAATATAAAAATATGATTAATCTTACTCCTAGCCATGTTTACATAAAAGTAGTCCCTTATGATTACATGCAAGTCAGAACAGAAATAAAGATGTCAAAATCAGACAGCTAAAAATATTGAAGATATATAGCTCATATAGCAGTGACTAGATGAACATACTTGCTGTAGTTATCCTTAGCAGATTGAAAAATAATACTAGTGAATAGGTTGTCTCTCTTCCTGATAACCTTTGACCTTTTCTTTTTTATGACTGAAACTGCTGGCACCTTTTCAACATAAATCAGTTCTCGTTTTGACAGGCCCAGATATGAAAGCTAGGATGGCATATCTTGTGAAAGTAAGACCAGGGAGAGTCAATCCACGTCAGGGTTGTGCTTATTTCATGAAGTGTCAATTTGTTATACGCAACAGAAAGAATGTGGTTTCTCTGAGGGGAACAAAAAGAAAAAGACATCAAGCCATCTTTATTTTTAAAAGAAGCCTAGGAACCAGATAGCCTGGTGGTCTTCCTCTAAATAACAAAATCGACCACCTGCAAATTTTACAGAGATCCATCATTTCAAAAAGGAGAGAGAGACTGCTGTTACTGTGGTTTCAAATATACTATAACGGAGCCAGAAATAAATGAGTGGTCTACTTACATGCAGCCGATCACAGCTGTCTTGGCTGCGTGATAACAATAGAGACTTCGCTTTACATCTATCTCATGACTGCCATCAAGTTCTTGGCCAGATTTTACCATCCAGATATGAAAATGCTAGCAGTTGGTAGCATTGCACTAGTTTAAAGCTACTTTGAATTGGCACCAGTCCTGCACCAGTATGGAAAATGTGCCTAGTAATATATAATCCTGAATAACATTCCTGAAAATGGTAGATAAACTTTAAGGGGTTGCTTTTTCTTTGTATTTTAAAATAACACTCCACGAAGTCCAACCCAATAGACTGCCACTCTTCCTTATCCTAACCTCCATTTCACCTTCCCTTCCCACCTTTCTTTTTTCTTAATCCTAAAACAAACAAGCAAAATTTTTACAGAGAACAAGATGATGGTAAATGTTACTAAAGGACCTTGCATTTTCTCTTAACCTGGAAAGCATACCTGATAAGATTTCCTGCCAAGAATTAGGGGATTTTAGTTAGAAATTCATGTCCCGTCATTAATACAGCGAAGTTGTTTTATTTTCTAGCAAGGAAATGGAATGATAACTCATCCTGTTTTCTCCCTCTTCAAAGTACTTTCCTCAACTTCCCACCTATTTATCTTTTCCTTATAAGTGGTACATTATAAGGAAAAAGGTTAAAAAAAACTGATATGGAATATGAATCCCATTTCAAATCAGGACTAAATGGCTTGAGCCTGCTGAAAATGGTTTCAGTTTTTTTCATGAAGGTCAAGTTAGATTTTGAGCTCACCAGTCTTCTACTGATTCTAACTTTTCCTTCAGTTCCTAATGTTATTCTCATAAATGCACATAAGACCAGTATTTGGCATGATATGAAAAGTATAAGCCTTGCAAGAACTTATCATACACCGGCCTCAAGAATTCTGGCAATCACTAGGAAGCAGCAAATAAATTATTTTTTTTGTTATCTCTTTGTTCCCATCTAACCATTGTCTAGAGATTTGCAGCTCCAATACTGTAGGATTACAAAGCAGCATAGTTAAATCCAGCTCAATATTTAAGTTGACAGATGAATGGTCTGTTCAATTCTTAAAAGCCAGAACTGAGCAATTCTTTTATTAGTACCAACCAAAATGTCATAAAAGGGCTGACAGAAGTTAGAAGACCAAAATACTGGAGATTGGGGGAGAAATGGAAAAGTCCAAAAACTAGGAAAAGCTTGCATGTTTTTAGTCATGTAAGATGCATCCTAGTATTAGACCAAAGACAAAGATTTTAGAGCAAAGGCATTAGTAATTTATATCTGTCTGTATCTGACATTCAGAGATAAAAAGAAAAGAAACAGCTGGCATCCCTACCCCCTATCCCATCCTTAAGTTCTCAAAACACAAACATTAAATGCATCTCACATTGATGTATTGTACTGACTTGGATTATTCCTTAATTCCTTTCAAATGATGTGTAAACAGAAAGGGTCTCACACTGACTACTGTTACCTAATGATTGAAAAGAATATAATCGTTGGAAATGTGCAGTGCCCCTTTCTCTTTTTAATAAAATTAATTTTTACGTCCTGGCCATGGAGCTCAATGTGATTTAGCCCCAGGTAAAGATGCACAGAATTCAAAACTTAATTCTCTATCTCCCTCTAACAACACAACCTCTACGCCTGGAATGAGAGATTCCATTAATTCTGATAAGATTATGGAAACACAAAGTATACGTTTGAAAAGACATATCTAATCTTTAATACTGCAGATGCTATTTAACAGCAGTACATCTTGTATAATGTATGAAAGGACCACATTTTATGTAATATAAGATCTCTTCTGATCAGTTACTTGTTTACATTATTTATAAATATAGTTGTGAGACTGCTGTTCTTCTGAACCTTCCAACTTTATAGAATTTTATGTGTGTCTTTGTCTTTCCTCTGATGCCATGTATCAGAATACTATCAAAAAGTTTTTTTTTAAAAAAAACATTTGTTTCAAAAATACAATAGGAAGATGTGCTATCAAGTTAATGTAAATGCAAACTTCAGTTCCTTGGGGCAGTTTTTTGTTTTCAAAAAAACCAATAACATTAATTAGAAGAGAATTATAAATGGCTAAAAGCCCTTTTGAAAGGAATACATTGAAGGGAGAGATATTAATAATTTGGGTTTAACAGTTCACTGTTTTATTAAAGAGATTTGGCAAGGTGTCAATACCAGTATAGTTAAAATGAAATTATTATCACTCTTACTACAATATTTAAGAAGACTGCCATGACCTGCCTGCTGAAGTATTCCCAATATAATTATTCTGAGTTTGCGAACAAACCTGGTAATTTCACTAATTTATCCCTGAAGAGTTGTAGCTACAACTTAGTTTTGTTGTGATTGCTTGCAAATTCTATTAGTTCTGTGGAAAGACAAATTTTACTTATCAGTTTCTCTACCATTATTTTTGCAGTGTCACCAAACTGAGCACCATCTGTGCGCCATCTAATTATTTTCATTTTAATCTGTAGTATTTGACTTCTCAACTATTTTCCACCAGAAAAGTTTACAATCAAGTCTAAATATAGCCTGCTTCATTAAAAAAAACCCCAACAAACTATTCCCAGTTTAAGACTTAAACTAATCTTGCCTATCTCCCAATCTAAAATTGAGTATTTTTTCTTTCTTATTTTGAGTCTTTAACCAATAATCTCATTGACAGGGCATAATGTCAGTATGAAATAATACACATACAAATCATTTATGAGTACATGTAAACTTTGTGCATATGAATGCAGCAGAATTTGAAATGATTCACATTTTCATATGGTATCATGTTTGATGTTTGGTTCAACTGTAGTTTTGTTGTTGCTCTACCTATGCTGATATAGTATTCTTTTCAAGGAAAGCTGGAGTAAAAATATATGCACACAATCCTGCTTGTTTAATCACAAGCAATGTAGTCAGTCTTTTTTTTATACAATAGCACTTGGATAGATTGTTGCTATTCCACCTAAACTGGAACAGAACTGAACATACATTTTTAAAAGAGAAAGGTAAAGTTTATTTTGTTCAGTCCTTTCTGACTCTGGGTGGAGGGGAGTGGTGCGGTGGCCTAGAGGTAGAGCTCTTGCCTCTCTATCAGGAAGCTGTGAGTTCGATCCTAGGTAGAGGCAGATATTTCTCTCTCTGGGCACAATGAGAATATATTTGCTGAAAAAAATCTGCATTGGTGGCAGGAAGCGCCTCCAGCCAGTAAACACTCAGCTCTGTTCAGTTTTCCAGACTCCGCCCCGCAAGGGATTCTGGGGTCATTAAAATATGATGATGTTGTCTGACTCTGCGGGGCAATGTTTATCTCCATTTTCTAGCCGAGGAAGCCAGCGTTGTCCAAAGATGCTTAGAGTCATTGCATTACTATAAGCCGAGGTGCATGGAACAATGTTATCTTCTCACCAAAATGGTACCTATTTATCTGGTCTCCTTCGCCTGCTTTCAAACCGCTAGGTGAGCAGGAGCTGGAGCAAGTAATAGGAGCTCACCCTGTTGCACAGAAACTTGAGTCTCAAACCTTTCCAGCTGACAAACTCAACATCTTTAACCACTGAGCCATCATGCCACCTTCACACATTTTTAGAGAATAGAATAAATTGTATTGAATTTGAGTTTTTAGTTGAAGAAAACAGGCTATTATGTTAATGGGAATTATTTAAGGTAACGATGCATAAATAATATTTGACAATGCCGGTATTTCAGTAGAAACTATTTAAAGACCTATATTTCCACTGAAGTTGAGCAGGGAAAATGTAAAGCAGCTGTCTGTAGGCAAGTACAAATCAGGCCACCAAATCTCCAGTGTTTTTAATTTTGTCTTCAAGGCATATGAAGTCTGAAATACCCTCGAGGCTTAACTATACTGTAGGTCATAATGGAAATTAAACCTTTGATCAGCTAGCAGAAGCCCTGTGAATACTAATTTCGTAGGGTAGGTGACTTCTCCAAGATACTTTGTCCATCTGCCATCTTTCATCTAGTTCAAAGGAATTTGCTAATCCCATTAAAAAAGGAGAAAAATGGAGCAGGACATCCTGATTCCCACAGCACCTGGTGATTGAATATTTGAAAACCTTTTGACCCTGGAGTTTCCTGATCTGGTAAGAGGATGCTAAAGTGAGGGTGATAGTTCCATTTTTTGGGGGAAGAGTCTTTTTCTTTCCCATGTGTGTCTTAAGCTCCAACCAGTTCATTTTTTTTTCCTGAGAAAAACGTCTTTGGAGACCATAAGAAATTGCAATACACTTTAAATTATTACATCATGCGTAATCTTTTGAATATCCAACTTTGCTGGAAAGATTTCAGGGTAGTTCTGAACTTGGAAATATGTCGACCTTGAACCTGTGTGCTGTCTCTGAGAAACAGCAGATGGGAACACTTTAGTAAATTTGGTGTTTGGGGCTTAGAACTTTTCATATTAGAAATACTTTAAATCTTTATATTTTCGAGATCTGACCAGGATGGTTAGCTTTATATTCTTTTTATTTTTAAAATATATTTAGCAGAGTAGAAAATAACAAAATAAGTAGAAAGGGCTTACAGTATGTTTCGGCATCTTTTCGAACTGAAAGTGGTAGGAAACTATAGGAAAACTGTTTTGGCTATTTTGATCAGAGGAGGACCCAAGAATATAAATTCCAGCTCTGCACATACATGGATAGTAGAGACAAAGGAGAAGCCTAATTTACTCATCATGCTGGCTTAGTTATAAACCTTGATGATGTCCTAAATAGAAGGAAATCTTTCTTAATTTTCAAAACAATCCTTACGTAGTACGATAACTGTTCAAAGCAAATTAAACTACTAAGCAATGGAAATATACAGGCAGTCTTACCATTGAGATGTCTGCTCCTTCTCCCTCCCTCAGTAGATTTAGTTAAAGCAATAAACTTGAAATAAGATAAAAGTTCTCTTGCTCAGATTCCAGTCTGAAAAGAATACGGTTTTCTTTTTAATTTAGCTCCCTTTGGAAATAAACTTTACTGACCCCTCAAGCAAATGTCTAGGTCTCAGCCTATTTTACCAGAATTACTAGAGAGGCCATTAAGGAGCGTTTGCTTAGTAATACTGCTAAAAGTCCAGCGTTTTTGTATTTTTTTTTTTGGAGGGGGGAGAGGAGCTACTTGCCTCTGTTTTTTAAGCAGACTTGTAATAAATTCAATTCTGCAGGTAAAGCTGTTCAAAGTATTAGAAAAGTTATTAGCATTACTTAATTTGCTGAGATCAAACTACCATTAAAAAAGAGCCTACGGGTTGATTCAATAGTTAGCGATCTGTCTCCTCAGTTCTGCTCTCTGCCATTTCTGTCAAAAACCAAACTCTTAATATTATCATTGTAAGACAGCATTCTTGAATCTAACTTTAGTCTCTTATCCAAGTGATATTCAATTAGCCAGTAACTTGAACCACAGAGGTTGAGGCTGAGCTTCGCCAAGGAGAAAAGGAACCATGGTTCAGCCCAATTTCCACCATTAGAATAGAATAAAATAACAGAGTTGGAAGGGATCTTGCAGGTCATCTAGACCAACCCCCTGCCCAAGCAGGAGATCCAATGCCATTTCTGACAAATGGCAGTCCAGTCTCTTCTTGAGAGCTTCCAGTGATGAAGCTCCCACATCTTTTGAAGGCAAGCACTGGTTGATTGTTCTCACTGTCAGAGAATTTCTCCTTATTTCTCTCCTTGATCAGTTTCCATCCATTATTCCTTGTCTGGCCTCCGGTGCTTTGGAAAATAGCATGACCCCCTCCTCTCTGTGGCACCCCGTCAGATATTGGAAGATGGCTACCATGTCTCCCCTGGCCCTTCTCTTCACTAGACTAGGCAGCCCAGGTTCAGTTCCTGTAACTGTTCTTCATATGTTTTTAGCATCCAGGTCCCTAAAGTCTTAACACCTTTTTTGAAGTGTGGTGACCAAAACTGGACGCAGTATTCTAGGTATGGTTTTACTAAGGCTTTATAGAGTGGTATTAGTACCTCACATGATCTTGATTGTATCCCTCATTAATGAGCTTCCTGTTCACTTTTTCCACCTTTACCACTGATTACAGTTTTGAAACAGTGCAAGAGAAAACAGCCCAGAAGTCAATTTATGGCTTACATATGTGGAAAGAAGCAATGAAAAAAACATAATGAGATTGCAGAGGAGGTTTCCTTTTTTCCCCTGTATTAATTTATTGTATTATTAGCATGTTCAGGGTGACCACTACAATGTATCCTATCGGAAAACCTAAGCCAATGCTCTTACATAGAAACGTTGTTTTTCTTATTCATGTCAGACACATTCATGTAGGCACATGTAAGATGTAAAACAGTCCTCACAGAAAGTATTACTGAGCATGAATGCAGATTTTCCAGATGGATTGTGGAGTTGGGAAGGGGAGAAATTCCCACTGAGTTGATCCAGCCTCATACGCCTATCTGGCTCAGCATGTCCTTCCCTGCCAGGGCCCTTCCTCCACCCTTTGCAGCTGTGTAGCCTCCGGCTGGAAGCCATGTAGATTTTGCAAGTTAAGCAAGGTCAGATCAGGGGAAAATGTGGAGGTGACAGCCCTAAGGAAAGAATAAGGTGCTGAAGAGTATTCCTTTTAGCATCAGAGCCTCCTCCATCCTACCATTCCAGTGCCAGGAAGTGCTGTGATTTTGGAGGTAACATTGAGCAAGAGCAGGCTCAAGAGAAGCTTGTCCTCCTCCTCCTCCTCCTCCTCCTCCT
>JANHFR010003222.1:58118-71102 GCA_032468015.1 Mimophis mahfalensis | reverse complement strand
CATATATGTATGTATGTATGTATGTATGTATGTATGTATGTATGTATGTATGTATGCTTTGTTCGGGTATTTTCCCATGTCTTCATAGTTGTGCTTTTAAAGTTGTAGCGACGTTTTGGTAAAATCTTATTTACCATCTTTGGGCTCATATGTAGAAGTCTGTGGCAGCCATTTCTGTTTTAAAGTTAAGCTCTTTTGAATGCCGATGCTTACAAAACCTATGGATTTTGAAATCATAAGATGACCAAGTCATGCACTAACCAAAATTTAAGTTAAATTCTGTCTTTCTGCAGCATTGGAAAGACTCTAGTTCAAAGAAATGTCAGTGAATTTTAAAAACAAGTGTACTATTTCAACTATTTAAAATTAATAGCACCATTAAATAATATTTTGTCTCCTAGATCTTCTTGGGTGATTGAAATAGCTTATAAATAGAACAAATCAACATTATTATTTTTTTTAAATTAACTGTGATAATGAGGAAAAAAAATAAGAAACCAGTGAGTTGGACATTTCTGAGCACCACTGAATATGATCCTCAATTCCGACCAGTAAAATCCAACATCTGGTCATTTTATATTCTTATGAAATTGCTGTCTTGGATATTATTATTTTTTTTAATCCAATTTATATGCTGCCCTTCTCCAGAGACTCAGGGCGGTTTACAATTTTTAAGCACAACTCAATGTGCTTAGCAATAGCCTTCATTCTTCATATATGCCTGCTTATTAGCGGCATTTTTACAAAGTCAGCTTATTGCCCCCAACAATCTGGGTCTTCAATTTACCTACCTTGGAAGGATGGAAGGCTGAGTCAACCTTGAGCCTGGTGAGATTCAAACGTGCCTTAATTATAGGCAGCTGGCTGCTAGGCTAAGTACTAACAGACTGTACCACCAAGACTTTCTGTAAAGATTTCTCTTTAAGAAAAGGTGAGCATTAATATAGCCAAACAACCCAATGGAAACAAGGTCATGTGGGACGCATTCAGAGAAACATCTGGAAATAGTAAAACAGCTGTAAAGAAAATGAGTTGACAAGGCCAAAGATTGGGTTGCCAAGGATGAAAACAATGTTAACAGTAAGGGAATTTCCTCCCTCCAACTCAAAAAGGAAGATTGGCCACACAACCATATTTATTATATCAAAAGAATGTTCCAGCCCAGCAATGTGTGCACAGACCTTCAACTCATAATGTATCACACATAGGCTGTCTTTGGCACATGGGTACGATCATGTGGAAGCAGTTTTGTGACATGTTTCCAAGAATTTATTAGGTTTTTAAAATTTATGTATTTATATTATACTTGTTTATTTGTCAGGATAATGCAGGTAGTCCTCACCTTATGACCATAATTGAACCTCAAATGTTAATCAAAAGTCATTCCCATTGTAAGTAAAATTACTACATGACCGTATTTAACTTTATGGATTTTTTCATAATACTTGTTAAGGGAACCCATATAATGGTTTTAACTGTAAAACCAGTTTATGAAATACACATTTGTTTCTGGAAAAGCACAAAAAAGTCACAAAATATGATTACACAGTCATGGGATGCTGCAGCTGGTTGTAAATGTGAATCAGTTGCCAAGTACCCAAAACGTGATCACAAAACTAACAGGTTAGTGTGGCAGTTGTAACTTCAAGACAATCATAAGTAACCTCTTTGACTTTCTACATAACTTCAAATGGGCCTCTGCTGTGCATGTGCGGGGGCAGGGTACATGTGCAGGGGTGGGGTGCCTGCATGGGGCAGGGGTACATGCATGGGGCAGGGCACATGTAGGGGCAGGGTGCATGCATGGGGTGGGGCAAATGCATGAAAACACGTGCACATGCACAGGACGAGCATGCACTTTCGGTATGTGCACACATGCATGCACATGTGCACACATACATTCATAGTTTCAGCACTTGGTGCCAAAAAGGTTTGCCATCACTGTAACAGACCCACAGCAAGCAAAACTCTGAGGCAGGTAGATTCATCAAAGAATACCTTTATTAGGTTATTTAGCTTGGGATGAAGAGATTAAAATTATGGGTGGTATTATACTCCCCGGTCTTGTCTGATGTTTACTCTTGTTGTTTATGGTGTTGATGTGTTTTCTAATGGATGTACTTTTTAACACTTTTTAACAATGTTTTTATTGTTTTTAATCAAAGCTTTTCTAATAAAAACTTTTTTAAAAACCAAAGAATACCTTTATTGGATATATTATATTGGCACAAATCTGGTGAAAACTCTGAAGGTTCTCGTTTAATCCACCTGATTAAAAGTGAAAGTTTTTCCCTTTCCCCAAACAGTCACATGATCCAATCGAAGCTCCATCTTGTTGCTGGGTAACATCACTTCTCCTCTCTCTGACCAGGTGTGAGAATGTCCTTGGTTCCCAAGAGAAACTATTTTCTTTTGGCTACACTGAAGCAGCAAAATGTTGTTGACATCTTCAGTGTTGACATCTTCCTTTTTCCAGAACACAACCCTCAATGTAGCTGCTATTCTTCAGCACATTTTTTAAAGTGTGAATTCCAAAAGTGTATCTAGTTTTTTGTTTTTGAAAACAGCACTATCACGAACTCACTGAAGCATATTATTTAGCATTCAGAGAAAGCTTTTAAAACTAGGGAGGTGGAGGAAAAAAGCCTTCAGATGGTTGGAGAAAAAAATCATGATGAAGGAAGTAAAAGACTTTGGAAAGTGGCACTTTAAGACTGATTATCTTCTTTCCAAGTTTTGTCACTGTGCCAATATGCTTAAATTGTGTAGAAAGGAGATGATTTATTTGCTTGCATAAAATAGGCCAGCTGCAGATGTCGAGCTCAAAAATGCAATTTTGTATACATCTTATACACTAGGTACCATTATGTACAGTTCATGTAGGGTCCTTATATCAAATTTGCAAAAACATATGGCAATGTTCTCTCTGAAGAAGAAATGGAGAGCTGTTAATTTTGTCGATGAAGTAGTTATCTGATTTTCTTTCCATCTCTTTTCTCACACATCTGTTTTGCATCATCCTCAACAGGTTGGCCAAGACTAGTAAATCTATTTTCTTCTTGTATTTATTTAGCTTCCTTTGCAAACCAAAACCTTCCATTTAACTCTCTACCCTTTTCTGAAAGGTACTTTTTCCAAAAGGCTACTGGACTTTCTTGTTTTTTTTTTTCTTTGAAAACTTTTCACTTTTCATCCAAGAAGCCTCTTCAATTCTAACTGACTGGTGAGGAATGAAAGGATTTGTATTCCTTGCAGTCATTTGGTTGTTAGTACTTTGGGTGTTGATCATTAGCTAAGTTAACTTGAGTCTAGTGCCTTTTTCATTTACTATGAAATTTGGAGGTTGAGATTATGCTTGAGACTGAAGCAGTATGCAAGATTTATTGTTATTATGATAGAATTTATGAAAAGGATACTGATGGGTGTCAAAAATGTCAAGTCGAGAAATGACGATTTAAACTAAAGTTGATGTGGGACAGCCTTTCAATAAAATCAGGATGATTCTGGGGGACAGGGCTGCAATCGGGCAGTATGGATGTGTTTTGGGGAAGTCTCCACAAAATTGCTGAAATTCTTGCCATGTGGGGACCCCCAGGGACCTGGGGACTGAATTCGTCCTGTAGGGATGAAGAGAAAAAAGTGTGGCTGCTGAGGACCCAGGGGAGAAAGTTATCTCTCTGAAGTGGCCTCAGAAAAATCGCTCAATGCCACAGCACTGAAAGGTGGTCATTACAAGCCACCACAGAGCCAGAACAGCCTCAACAAGAAAGATACAATCAAGAAAGGCAACATCAGGTCATGACAGGAGAATCAACAGCCAGAACACTCAGACAGAATTTGAATTGGGAAACTTAAAAGTGAACTGTGAGTGCTTTTAAAAATTATTTTATCAAGACATCAAACAGCTGAGCAGTAATGGCATTCGATTCAATGGAGGGAGGTTCTCCCAGAACTGGATTAAGTCAATGTCAGAGCTCAAACTAATTCTTCAGGAAATGTATACAGTTATGGTTGATTTTTGTGATAAAGAGAATTTGACAGAAATGAGCAGCACAAGAGGAGCCAGCTGAGCAAAAGTTGGCAGGGAAGACCCAATTCCAAATGGCGATGAAACTGTGAGATGTAGCAAGGAAAAAAACTTTCAAAGGGCACAGTCAGCGATCACAGTTTTTATGATAAGCAGCATGAATATGAATCTTTGACGGTGGAGGTTGCCTGTGTCACCATGTAACCCTCAATTGTTAGCACTCTTATAGATCCTACATTTAATAACTATCAAAAAGAAAGAAACCAGCATTTCAAAAGATTGAAATGGTAACATCAAATAGAGAGGAGAAAGTTACAACTTCATCACTGGAGCAAACTATACTAGATCATCCTGTTGGGCTTTTCCTCTAGCACCATTCATGTCTGAAATTCATTTTAATTTACATTTTGGCAGATTGAACACAATAAAAAAAAATACAGTGCCCTGCCAAAAAATATCTCTGCATTTTATTTCTACAATTCTCATTCAGTATGGTGAAGGAATCTGCTTAGAAATGGATTCCAAAGGAAAGGAGAGTTTTTTTGGTTACAGTGTGGTGTCCTTGCATTTACTAGCTATGAGGTGGCCAAGGATGCATGTGAATGGTCTGTTTTTCATTGTGCAAACATTTCCCTAGTGGTCTTCATAGTAGTCTCTGGCTTCTCCTGCCTCAATTAAATCCTAGTGTTAAGCAACATTGGCTAACATCTCCCACAGAGCTTTTTAGATTGAGAATCCTGCCAAATGCTATTTTAGAGAAAAGAAACAGAAGCATTATCATCCTTTGCCACCTCCAATAAGAAATAAGTTCCAAAACACCACCAGAGAGAGTGCGGGATGAAAGAAAAAGAGACAGAGAGACAGAGAAGTCCATTTTCTCCAAATGTTGGGGAAAGGAGATAAAAATAGATTTATCAGAAGGGAAAATTGTCAGGAGAAAGAGAGAAAAAAGGCAACTAGACATTATGTATACTCATGAAAGCTTCCAGCTTCTTTGCCAACCCTCCCTGTCATTTCAGATATATCCACTGGCTCATTGCTCAAGAGAACTTGTCTAGATTTGTTAAATAATGCTAGATGAATCTCTCGCATGCCATCAGAAATAATAACTGTCTGAACTGGGGTTTTCTTTGAAAATAAAAAGAAGCCAAATCCACCAACCTTTATTCAAGAACTAATGTCTCTGTAGAATCCTATGTCCTGGCATGGATTCAATAGCAGTTGTTGTTGTTTCAGCATAATTTGGTTTCCTTTCTCCCCTATGTCACCACACTCACTGCTATGAAATTACTTAACAGCATTTGAAGAATTTCCATTTGCAAGTCAGAAATGGGAAAATTAGTTCAGTTGTCCATATTATAACTCTTCAAACCTTTTCTTGGATAATTACACACATACAGTTTTACAATTCATGACCATTGTCTACCGAGTATCAGGAAAAGTGCAATGTTATTATCTAGTATGGGTTACAACTTATCCATAAAGTGTTTCAGTGGTTTATAATGTGAGCGATAACACCGCAGAGTCGCCCTCCTCCGGGTGCCGTCGGCCAGGCAGTGTCTCCTGGCAGCCCCCAGGGGGAGGGCTTTCTCGGTGGGCGCTCCTACCCTCTGGAACCAACTACCCATTGACCTTCGGACAGACCCCGACCTCCGCTCTTTCCGGCGTGAATTAAAGACCTGGCTCTTTCGGACGGACGGTCTCAGCTGACGGAGGGGGGGGGAGTTTTAATTTTTAATTGGTTTTAACTCTACTAATTAATCGAATTTAATCCATGTTTAATTTGTTTTTAAATTATTTATATTGTTGTTACTTTTAGCATGTAAGCTGCCCTGAGTCCTTCGGGAGAGAGGCAGCATATAAATTCGATTAAATAAATAAACAAATAAATAAATAAACAGTGGCATTCTGTTTCTGTGAACTCTTTTTTTAAATAGGTCATCCCTAGTGTGTGGGTCACTTTTGTGTCATGATCCTGCCCCTAATTTGCAGCTACATGTTATTGACAAAGTGAAGAAGTTATATATGAATACAAAGGCACAAAGTCTGGTGACAAGAGTCTATTATTTTGCCACTTGTGATTATGTCCTTGGATTGAAATCCGTATTGGTGAGGTGGGGAATATAGTACAGTATAATAATGGGCTATAATGATGTTGTTAGGGAAATTCCTGTGAAGTTTAGTTTTCTTGAAATTCTGTGTCATCTTTTACAGCTAGATGTGTTGGGAGTGCTTATATCCCATTATTCCAGTTAAGATGGTTCCAATGTGTGAAACAATGTGACACACTGTGTTGCTTGATTTGTGCATTTTGAGAAGTAGGTAGAAAATACCTGTTGGAGTTTCTGAGGTGTTTTCATGTAAGCCTGACCCCGTAAGCATTTAGCAAATGCTCTCATTAAATTGTACCGTTCTCTCTGACATGTTGCTACAGGACCTTACAAGTGAAGTTGGTAGAATGTGGTGTTGGACTGCTTCTTGGCTTCCTTGATATAATCCACCTAAATCTTGATGATGTTACAGGTGTATTTATTTCTATGTTCCTTCATACCCAATTGCAAGATGGTAATTTTAAATTTTTTAAGCCTTGCTAACTAAGGATTCTCATATTTTAAAGTTCATTTTTCTGTTTACTATTTGTATTATGGTCAGAAGACCTATGTTTTTTACACCTGAAAAATGGTTAACATCAACACTTTACAGCAATTCTCTTATAGTTGAAAAATATATTTTCAACTTTTTCTGTTCTATTCAGTTTCATTATACTATTGACCTTAACTGGAATTTTTTGTTACAGCAAATTCTTCTGAATTTCTTGAAAAAGAGCACATAAATACATTGTGACATTATTTATGTTTGAAATAATCAGTGGTGAGATTCAGAAAGTTCAGGATGGTTTGGACAAACCGGTGGTAAAAATTCTGGCTGGAGTAAGAATTTAGAGTGTATTTATACTGTAGATGTTGTTGGAAAAGACCCTGTTAGTCTCTGATAGCCAAAAAATTAGGAATCTGGTAGCCCCCTTTCAAGTTAATAACATCCTTCATCAGTTTAGCTACTCCATCAGTTGGATGAAATGACATTAAAGTTTAATGTCTTTTTATACTACTTGTTAACATAAAATGGGTCTAATAGATTCCTACTGTAGAGGTAGTTCTTGACTTACACCACAACTAAGTCCAAAGCTTCTGTTGCTAAGCCATACAATTGATAAGTCAGTTTTGCTCCATTTTATGACTATAATTGTTAAGTGAATCACTGCAGTTAAGTTAGTAACGCAGTAACACAGTTGTTAGGTGAATCTGGCTTCCCCATTGACTTTCTTGCAAAAAAGACAACACAGAACATTGCAACTGTCATAAATACATGCCAGTTTCCAAGTGTCTGCATTTTGATCACATGACCATGAAGATGTTGCAACAGACATAAGCATGAAAGATGGTCAGAAGTCAATTTTTTTCAGTGTTGTTCTAACTTTGAATGATCACTAAATGAATGGTTGCATGTTGAGGACTACCTGTAGTCAATTTCAATTTATTCCTGTTGTGTTCTGGGAAACTTGTTAATTAGCTAGTACATAAGTTAGGATCAGGGAGACTGGTTAGCAGCTAGCAAATATTTTAGCTTTTCTTAGATGGTTTTAAGCTTGTAATCATATAAAGCGTATAATTCAAACTTAAATTTTAATTGATAAAATGCTGTCTCACCTCTTCATCTTGACACTGGATATGGGATTTGCAGCAAAAAGAAGGCTGGGGAATTCTGGAGGTTTAAATCCATACAGGTAGTCCTTGATTTAACAACCATTGCTTCCACCCTCTCTGTTCCTACCTTCCATTTCAGGAGGCCAATAACTTTATTCTGGAAATTACATGTTCAGATATGGAGCTAATAAGATACATTATAGTTAAACAACTATTGTTGGTAGTTAAAACTATTTCTCAACCTTGGCATCTGTAAGATATGTGAACTTCAACTTCCAGAATTTCCCAGCTTATATGTGACTTTTGAGAAACACTTATTAAAAGAACCGTCATACTGTCCTAATTACCAATATTGTAAAAAGGGGCAGGCAATTCTACTGGATGATTAGCACCATCAGGTTTTGAATTCAGAATTCTATCATAAGATTTTCATAAGCATGCCTTATAGGGCTTCAGATAGAAGTTTCTACAGGGAAAGTGAAAAGAAAATCAGGATCATACTTAAGATGGTGCAATCAAAGGCTTCCCCTTTCCATGCATGTGTTTGACATTACACACATACAAGGGGTGGAATTTTACATGGTTGGAATTACCATCTTGACTGTTTTGACATGTCTTGCAGAGGTTGCTGCAAGTCAATCATCTGGAGCATTTTTAAAAAAGAATTGCAGAATATAGTTTTCTATCTGCAATTCTTTAAACAATTCTGTATTTTCCTGAGATTACTCAGAACAGCTTATGTATTGTAAGAGCTTAAAAAGGCATTCATATGAAATCTTCAAAGGAAATATGGTTTTTCCTTCTGTGTCTATTTCTCTCTCTTCATCCTTTCTACCATGCACATTCAACCTTTTTACATTGGTAAGACTGAAGCAGAGACTTGCTTGAAATAATTTGTAAGTAGCCATGGGAGTTTTTCTTGGCTAAAGTTTAGAGCAAGATGCTAAAAAATAACCAAACTGAACAAAACCACCTTGGAAAGGTATTTGAAAGAAAGCAAATGTCTGGACGGAAAGGATTACATAACAGCCAGTTGACAAAACTAAAGCACTGTATAGAAGCTTCCTAGACCACAGACAGAGATGAATTATTCACAAGGAAAAAAAGCAATTCTAATCCAGTAAAATTGATCTCGATCATAAGACTAGATCAATCATAAGACTAAGCTAAGATAAACAACAGTTAATATCATGCATGGAAGAAAGACGTATGTTATTAAAACTTTTCTGTTGGGCAAGAAAATACTTCTCAAAATTTAGACGAGGCTTTGATTTTTCAAGAGCTCTACACAGCCATGTACTTTTTTCTCCCAGGCTTCATGGTTTATTTCCACATAGATTTTAAATAAATATGGCATGAAACCAAAGTTATCAAAAGCAGTTTGTTTTCAAATCTGAAACAAATTCAAAAACACATTTCAAAAATCTCTTTTTAACATTTCTAAAAATGAGAGAGAATATTCTGCACATTTAATAGTCTTCAAAACATGTATATTTAAAATGTATGCATACATATTTAAAATGTAAACCCCATAAACAAACATGTAGCATTAAACAAAAAGTCTGTATTACGTCTTGTAAATCTGGATTAATCTAATAAATGGTTTACGTTATCTAAAAGAGATGCAGGTCTGAAGCAGTCTCTAAAAGGAAATTTGTAAACAGTGTCCTTTAAGTTTTAAAAATAACTATTTCTGCATGTTTTTTATATTTAATAAATGCATTTTACTTACAAATCAATGGAGGAAAGAAAACCAGCGAGGAAGTCATATCTCTTCAATTCATCCTTCAAATATCTTTTACTTCTTTACATGTTTGCTACATGCCCACAGTATGCTTTTATCTATCTTAGGATGACTCAGGGCTAGAGAAAAATAAAAAATATAGAGGGACTTTTGGGTGTAAGTGGTTTGCCTTCTTAGCAATAAGCTGAAATAAACCTGATAAAATAATGTTGTTAGTGACTTTGAAGTAAAAAGTTACAACAAAAAGATTTCAAATAACAGTAGCAGATTTTAAATCAACAGCATATATTTGGCATGAACTCATGACAAAATCAGTGGTATGTCCTAAATGAATCTTAAGGTTCCTCATTTGAAGTCCTTTAAGACAATTCAAAATTAGTCATTCATAAAAAGATGATACAAACCAGATAAGATTGAAATTTTCAGTATTAATATTTTCCATAACTTTTTAAATTAAGCTATAGAAGAGGCCAAACTTAAATGAAAACATTACTGGCATTTATTTGCATAGATTAACCAGTGTTTCAGATTCTGCAAAAATATTATCTGAGGAACATTATTTGTTATTTTAATACAGGCTGTTCAGTTATAATAAACTATCTCTGTGTCCATCAAATTGTTATAGCATGCAAAATGTTACAAGTCTGATGTTGAAAATGACTTAAAAAACAACTTTTGCACTATAATATTATGATTGTTTTTATGCTGTGTAATTTTTATTTGCTCATATTTTTTTTAAAAAGTCATACACTAGCAATTAGCACTAACCCATTATTCAGGGGTTTTATGCCTATAGCCCAGCTGAAGGTAAAATTAATATACATTAGTGGAATAAGACAAAAATCCAGAAAACTATAATGTTGCATTTCTTTTGAATGTCAACAATATTCTGTTGACATCCTTCCCTCCCCTTCCCTCACCATTCTTCTGGTGTGGGTCAGTGGGGTTTTGGTATTAGCTACTGCAATGTTACAGATAGAAACAGAAGCCAAAAAAGTTCCTGGGCCTATGAAAAACTTCAGTTCCAGCCCTAATCCCCTTTTAAAACACTCTTCAAGTTATTGTTCATTTATGAAAGTACAAAGATGAAGTACAAAGTTTCAGACAGGTGTCTTGAGCTTGAAATATTTAAATAAATTATACTATTTCCTTCAGGTCTTTGAAGAATTTATCTCTTTGTTTTCTCTGGCATTGATATTCATGTGAATTTGCTAATTTTTGCTTAAAGCTATGGGAAATAGGGGAGGCATACAATAGCCTTTTGGTATTGTTGAAGTAGTTCTTATTAAAAAAAAAATTAATGGACATGTTTATGCCTGAACTATAGGCAAAACTGTATTATTCAATGAATAATCACAAACTCCTTGGGCAGTCTCAGAATAATCTCAAGTATGTTGCTGAAAGAACCATAAAAAAACTCCTATACTCACTATGAAGTGGCAATGTTCTTTTTAAAACTAACTTATCCAGTAGATTCAGTATGATAAAATACCATAAATATTATCAGTGGTTGAAGCAAACGTATCTGTTAAAGGATGATGGTTAATGTTTGAAAAATTAAACACTTAAAAGCTTTTTTTAAAAACAAAAAAAATCCCCCATCTACTATTGGTATATATGTGTATGTGCACATGTATGTATTATTTATTTTTAAAAAACCAGACACACTAGAAACTTATTTTAAATTTTTATTTACTTCAAAATATACGCACTTTAGCACCTCAGATGTGATTTCATTATCTTTTTTCAAGTGAAACTTTTAAATTACAAACAGTAGGCAGAGCAGAAATATTTAAAACTGTTCCCTTAAAAAATAAAGGCAAGTCAAAAACCTGATTTATTTATTTATTTATTTTTAAGAACAGCTTCAGCTTTTTGGTATCCTGATACAACATTCAAGTACTTTTTATGTAAGAGTGAAGAATTTGGTTTCTGAGGTTACTTGGTGTTCTAAAGTTTTCTCAAAATGAGGGCTTCTATTGTGAAGGCTGGAGTTTGTGCAAGTTTTGTTTAGAAAAACTCAGGCCAATCAAAGAGCAAGGATATTTTCAAGTCCAGACTTCCTTTCCCTTTTAAGGCACTTTAAAAAGTCTGTGTATAAACCAGGCACAATTTTTGGGTCAATGCTTTGCCTTTATCTATGATGAACTTGATCCTAATAACAATATGAGTAATTATCCAATCTTTTTCTTTTAAAAAATCAAGACATGCAGCTTGCTATTTAGACAATTACCAAATGGAAAACCCACATTAACACTTTTACAGAGTGACCACATCAAGGACTTTAAAACAGGAAGGACTTTAAAACAGGAAGGTAAATTATTTTTACTTTATTATATTTGCTTTTCAAGGCTCAAAGCAGATGTTTATAAGAACTGATTTTTTGTTGTCTGATTGTTTCCTTTAAAACCTTGGCCCAAAATAAAGCAGCTGTCTAGAGTTTCCTTTGTCATTTGTCTTCCGGGAGAAAAAATATAAATAAAAGTTTGTTGTATGTTCTCTCTGAATGGCCAGGAAAATAAAATTAAGGGTCAATAAAAGATACTGCAATATATCTTGTTCCTTTCAAAATTGGAAGTCCTTCATGTAAATGAGTAAGTCTTCCTGGATGCATAAAACTCCATCCTTTTCTAGGTGATTCAATTGAACAGTTGTATCTCAGAAATTTACATCCTCCTCCCTAAAAGAAATAAGTCAGAAATATCATCTTAAAATCTTTATGTAATCCCACAGAAGTCAATAAAAACAAGATTTTCTCCAACTAAAATGTATTGACTGAGATAACAATGATTGACATTACCATCCCATTCTTAAAATATATTATTCTGGTTGAACAATAAGTTTTTGCCCTTTAGTGTTTTACAAAAGCCTAGTCCAGAACCAGATTTTCTGATTGTTGGATCAGTTTCTTATGTTAATCTTCCAGCAGATGTCCTACAAATATTTGTGTGGAAATGAACTAGAGGTTGAAAAAACAGCATCAGTTCGCTAAACTTACTTGGAAATCTTCTCCTACTTTGTTAAGGGCAATGTTGATGGTAAATGTAGATGAGTCATGATGAGGTCTGAGAGAGCGCTGCCTTTCAGTAGTATATTTCACAACAAAATTCAACAAGGCATGACCCTGGGGGGAAAAAATACATGAACAATTTAAAAGGCATGCTGTAACTTGTCATGAAGTGATTAATCAGTTTTGGATGTGGCAGTGACAAATTGAGCAGCCACACACACACACACACACACACTGAAACATTGGTGATGGGGTGTAATTATTGGTCCTTTGGATGAAATGTTCCAATTTACTTATCTCCTTGAATTGCACTTCTCCACTGCTTTTGTTTTTCTTTTTAATGAAAACACTGGAGGTTAGTATATATATAATATATTATTATTATTATTATTATTATTATTATTATTATTATTATTATTATTATATATAATAAATAATAATAGTAATAATAATAATAATAATAATAATATATTGTTGTTGTTTGTTATTATTATTATTA
>JANHFR010003221.1:140605-150778 GCA_032468015.1 Mimophis mahfalensis | reverse complement strand
AAAATCCCCCCATCAGTCCAGGCCAGCCTGATGACATAAAAGCATTTTCAGGGTGTGGCGGAAGGAGCGGAGGTCAGGGGCCAGCCAGAGCTCCAAGGGAAGTTGATTCCACAGGGTGGGTGCAACCACAGAGAAGGCTCCCCCCCTGGGGGCCGCCAGCCAGCATTGTCTGGCTGATGGCACCCTGAGGAGGCCCTCTCTATGGGAATTCACTGCGCGATGGGAAGCTGTTGCTGGCAGCAGAAGTTCCCGCAAGTACCCCAGGGTTAAGCCAAATAGGGCTTTATAGGTGATCACCAGCACCCTGAATCTCACCCGGAGGGCAACCGGAAGCCAATGCAGCTTGGCTAGGAGGGGTGTAACATGGGAGTGTCAGGACACTCCCATCACAACCTGTGCGGCTGCATTCTGAACCAGAATAACTTTATATCTAACAATATTTCCCATATGTATGATATTTGGATGTACAAGAGCTTCCATTGTCCAAAGCCAGACTGGTATCTTTAAATAGTGCTGTACTCTAGTTTTCTCCCATACTAGCAATAAAGCATTTCTTATGTAGTGTCTTACCTCCAGTAACGGTATATTTTACTTTTCCCATACTATGAGAAGGCATGCCAACCCATTTACAAATCATGTCCCTCTAAAGCAGTGGTTCTCAACCTGTGGGTCGGGACCCCTTTGGGGGTTGAATGACCCTTTCACAGGGGTCACCTAAGACCATCGGAAAACACATATTTCAATACAGATACAGGTGTATGTGAAAATAATTTTACAGTTTGGGGTCACCACAACATGAGGAACTGTATTAAGGGGCGCGGCATTAGGAAGGTTGAGAACCTGTGCTCTAAAGTCAATCATCTTGTATCTCTAATTCAATCCATTCTTTCATCCATGTTAAGGCTACTGATAATATAATTCCCAATTTGGTAAACCAAAACCTCCTCTAGTTCTTGCATCATGCAACATTTTAAAATTAATTCTTGCTTTTTCCTCCTGCCAAATATATTTTAGTATTATTTTATTTAGGTCCTCAATTTACCCCCTCCCCCAATTTTTTGGGAACTGTTTGAAACAAATACAATATACTTGGCAATATATTCATCTTAATTGTCACCATCCTTCCTATTAGTGATAGTTGCAATTTTTCCCACTTTTCTGAATCTTTCTTTATTTGTTCTATCAACTGGTAATAGTTATTTTCTTTAATCATTACACATCTTGCTGTCAGTTGAATTCCTAAGTATTTTACTTTCTTAGTAATCTTTTTCACTAAAATCTTATTTTTTTCTCTATTTATTTTCAATCCTGCTACTTCCCCATACACTTATATTCTTTTGATTAACTTGGCTCCTGTTTCTCATGGGTCTTCTCAAATAAAAACTAGAACATCTGCAAATGCTTGTAATTTATATTCTTCCTTTTTATTTCCATATCCTGTCTAATATTTCTATACAATACTTCCAGTTTTATCTCCTTATCCTGTCTAATATTTCTATACAATACTTCCAGTGTTAATACAAATAGTATTACTTTTGCTGTGCTAACATAAATTGCCAGTTCATGTTGTCAAACACTTTCTGTGCATCAAGGAAAATCAACGCCATCTGCTTCTCTGGCTCGTAATATTCCAGAGTATTCAAAATAGTCCTCATATTGTCTCTAATTTGTCTCTTAGGTAAAAAAAAATATTTTGATCTGAATGTATAAATTGATTTAAGAATCTCTTCAGTCTCTCTGCAATTATTGAGGCAAATATTTTGTAATCTGCATTCAATAATGATATCAGTCTATAGTTCTTTATCTGTTGCAGGTCTAAGTCTTCTTTCAGTATGAGAGTAATATATGCTTCCATCCATGAGTTTGGTACTTTTGCCTTGATCAAAAGTTCATTAAATACTTCCAACATTGAATTGCCTAGTGAGTCTTGTGCAGTTTTATATAACTCTGCTGGTAGTCCATCTGGACCTGAGGTTTTGTCATTTTTTGGGTCTTTTGATTACTTCTGTTAATTCCATCATTATTATTCTTTCTTCTAGCATCACTTTAACTGTATCTGATATTGTAGGTAATTCTGCTTCCTCTAAATATTGTTTTATTTTATCTTCTGAAATTGTTTCTTGATTATAGAGTTTTTTGTAATAGCTTTGATTTATTTATTTTTATCAGTATTCTGATGGTAAAGGGTCCCTTCATCATCCATTAGTTGGTGAATCAATTTCTTTTCTTTCTCCTTTTTCAATCAATATGCCAACCATCTTCCTGGCTTATTTGCATTTTCAAAAACATTTTGTTTAGCTCCTTTGATTTTTTGTGCTAACTCTTCTTTCTCTGTTAGATTCAATTTATGTTTTTTTAGATCCACTTGATTTTTTTATATCCTTTTTTGTGGATCTTTTTGTAGTTCCGTCTCTAACTTTCTGTATTCCTCTTCCAGAGTATTTTGAATTTGTCTTTTCTTTTTATTTCTCTTCCTCATGCATGTTATAGTTAACCCCCTAATGTATGCTTTTACTATGTCCCATACATTTTGTAGCAAAGTCTTCTTTTTTATTCTCTTTGAAAAAGAAGTCTAGTTCTCTCTCCATAAATTGAACAAATTCCTTTTCTTTTAGTATTGATTGAGTCATTGTCTATCTTAACTTTTTTTTGTCCCTTCCAAATAACTTTTATCAGATTATGAACTGCCCCTGTGCTTGTTTCAATATTTATTTCTTGTATGCTAGGTATTAAGTCTGCTGATATCTATTCTACATCAAGACATATGTCTATTTGAATAAAGTGTATATTGATTTTTCTCAGGGCGCATTTCTCGCCATCCATCTTGAATACCTAGTTCTCCCACTGTTATAAAAACAGCTTTTGGAAGCATTCTCTTAACTTTTTTGTTTATTTTTCTAGTTTTATAGTCCAATTTTGTGTCTACAATTGCATTTAAGTCTCCTACTAGGCATAAATTTTCATATTGTAATTCTATTATTTTCTTGCATAACTTTCTGTCCTTGTAGAGTATTTGAAAGCGTCAGTTGATGCAAAATGCAGTGGCACAGGCAGTCATGAGCCATACAAACATTTCCTAAATTAAGGAAATTCAGATGAGCTAGGGGTTGTAATGACCATAATTTCCTACCAATCCTGACACTGTAGAAGCCACAAAGATCAGCCAAAGATCAGTGTAAAAGGATGTAGCCATCTTCTGGGCTACTCTGGGCAGTCATTAGATGGCCGCAAAGAGATACAGAAAATCCTATCTCTTTGCTGCTATTTAGTGTTCAACTGAATTTTACCAATAAACAGTTGGGGGCTTTGTTAAACAAGTATGCAATTGATTAATTATAAACAAAGGTGCCCTTTTTCTGCAATTTCAGTAAACAGTACTTTGGAGAGGCATGTTGGGACACATTTAATGTCATATACCATTACATTCAAAAGTATGCATGAATGTGTTCTGAAAAGCTATGACCAAGTGAATGGGAGACTTCATTAAGACACAGAGCTATACCTATTGATTTATTATTACTGTGGCCTCTTTTTGTTACCTTAGGCAGATGATATATGTTGCCCTGCCATTGGTATAATAATTAAGACACATGTCTTAAGCATTTTGCCTTTAAGGATATCATCTCATTATATACTCATTTCCAGGCTGGCAGTTAACACTGGGCAATTATCCAATATATGCTCAGTGTATATTCTCAGCCATAAGTGCCTCAAATAAGAAAGATGAAAAAAGATAGCATCTCAGAATGAGGTGCTTTTTCACCGTGTGGATTACAAGTAGGAGGTTATTATGCTGGGGTAATACAATGACAGTATTACTTGCGGTTGCAATCTTGTGCAATTAGAACTCAATGGCTGAGTTTATATCACATGCCAAGCTAAAATGTGGTCATTTAATTTGTAGCTCAGTCTATTGTGCAAAGGGATCTAGAATGTTTTGCTTATTTATAGTTCAGCACATTGTAATAACTCCAGGCGGCTTCATTAAGTCCATTCACCATCAGTTAGGGATCTGAGTTTATTTTTTAAAAGGCAAAGTGATAATGTGCCTTCTATTCAGGTTGAGGCAAAGCATGGATAGCAGCAGGATCTATGCCTCAATATATGCTAAACTGAGTTTAATTTTTTTTTAAAAAGGGTAGGGGTAAAAAAAAATCCTCAACTGATTGGAGATGACATTGAATAACCATTCCCCTTATTTTCTTTGCAAATCCTCATCCAACTTGTATCTGACTAGAACTGCTTACCATTCTCTTGTATTTTCTGATGTGGATGGGTCCATAAGATATTCTCAGAAAGGTTAAGATGATTTCATGTACAGATATAGAAACAGGAGGACCTTTGATCACATTGCTGGGGCCAAAATTTTTGGTTTTTTTTTAAAAACCATACCCTGAGAACATCTCTGCTCCATTTCTGAGCTCTGGATGACTTTTATTTGAATAATCTCAACAGGTATGAGAATTCTAATCTGAAATTTAGAGTATAGCAATGCCTGTGTTTGAGTCAACTAACACCTAGTTGAGCATCATGTACTGCTCTGTTGTTTGACTAGAATTAGTTTCCCCCTATAAACCATGACAGCACTGATTCAAATAAATCACAGCCAATTGTGTGTGTTTGTGCATGTTTGAGTGTGTAAGTTGACACTGTTAGTATAAACAATGACATTTCCCAGTGGGATCAACAGATTGGAAACCCTCCTTATTTAAATTGTCTTTGCATAGTGATTATTTACCTGTTGTAGTATAGGTAGTCTGTGACTTATGATCACAATGGAGTCCAAAATTTCTGTTGCTAAGCAAGACAGTTGTTAAGTGAATTTTGGCCCACTTTACGATCTTTTTTGCCACATTTGTTAAGTGAATCACTTCAGTTGTTATGTTAGTAACAGAATTGTTAAATGAATCTGGCTTCCCTGTTGACTTTGGTTGTCATAAGAGGGCGAAAGGTGATCACATGAACCCAGAACACTGCAATTCTCATAAATATGAGTCAGCTGACAAGTGTCTGAATCTTGATCACGTAACCATGGGGATGGTGCAGTGTTTGTAAGTGTGAAAAATGATCATGTCATCTTTTTCAGTACAGTTGTATCTTTAAACAGTCACTAAATGAACTGTTGTAAGTCGAGGACTACCTGTATACAAACTATACTATGCTACCCTGATAGAAGTAGCTGAACTCAGTCAGTTGTGATTTGCTCAATCAATCACAGTTAAAAATTTAATGTGGTCTTTAGCTTAATGTGTTATCTGATCCCATTTATAACCTGAGGATTAATGTTCATGGTCAAGCAATTTCATGACTCATTGCTCCCTTGAATCTTTCCTTTGCATGTAACCTCCTCATTAAAGGTCATAGACCAAGAGCTTATCAAAAGCTTTTTGACAGCTGAGTCAAAAGGTCCTATAACTTTTCTGGCATTGTTCTTCCTTGGTGCTTGTTTTGTGCTGTCATTTCACCTCTGGATTATGAAAATGAACTTCAGTATCAGGAAGAGTGTTATTTGTGTGTATTTTTCAAGATCATGAAAAACCATGTGAGCTACGCATTATTTTAAAATTGCAATGAGTAGAATAATCAGAAATGGTAATGAAGAACGATTGCAATTGCAAAATAAGTGGTATTTTACCGTATAAAGAAGAGTTGGGTGAACTTCATAATGAAAAAAATAATAATAACATTCTACAAGGATGCATAACTTGCAAACTTCTTGATCTTGGATGTCACAATATTTAAACATTTAATACTATTGGGGGAGATTACTTATATGGGGAATAATTATGTTAATTGCATTTAACTAGTTTAATTTTGTCTTAATTTTCCTTTAATTAACTTCAGTTTTTGACCTGGCACAAGCCATTTTTTGAAGAATGATACTTGTTGGAGTATGGATAACATTTTATTGGATTGTGGAGCCCTTGGTGGTCTTTGAGGTTACCATAGTTATTTGCTTGCACACATTTCATTACCCAATTAGGTAATATCATCAATGCATTGGATCCCTTGTAAAATTCAATGAATGTGATGTGAAGATCACAAGATAAAAGCCCTATTTGGAAGTAACCCAAATATAGTAGTACTGACCACGTAAATCCAGCAGAATCAAATTCAAATGATATTTCTCAGAATATCCATTTGCTGCTTTCCTCTTATCTCTCTCTTACCTAGTCTTTGCTCCTACTACTGGTCCTATAATTTCCACAACCAAAGAAACTTGCATTGTGGCTGCTTCTATATATTGCAGTAAATCATAGTTTACAGGCCACAGTGTTTGGCTTTAGTTCTGGTTTAATGCATCGTTTAAACTGCCTTATGAGTTAGGACAATATGTGAACCGAGTGGTTGCATAAATGAAGCTATTGTAAAAAGCGAACAATCACAATCACAATTATTTGGTTCTGTAAACGTTCATTTCAGACTAGGAATGGGACTCTTATTTAAAACTGGAATGACTACTATTTTTGGTTTTTAGAAACTGAAATTTGGAACAAGGCTTTTGGAATCTGAAGTTTCTGAAGTAAAAAGTATACAGCAAGGGGTCAGGGAAAGAAGAAATGTGATCGGTGTGCTTGATCATTAATCCTTTGGGGTGGTTTAGGATATCATGATCATATGATTCATAGGCAAACATGTAAGCCATAACAATGCAACATTATCTTTTGAGTTGTCTACTCCAACTATCAAGTCAGTCCCATTTAGTTCAGTAGGGCTGCCTTCTAAGCATTTAGCCATAGCATGGCCGCTCTTTTGAAAACTTAAGAAGGAAATAAAGAAATAAATCTGAGTGAATATCCATCTAACATTTTTGGATGGGGAAATGCCCCAAAATGCCCCAAAATAAATAATGAATTTTTATTTATTAAATTTATAGGTTGTCCATCTCACTATTGGAGAAACTCTGTTGTGGCTTATAATGACACATGAATGGGGGAAGCACCTTTCCTTCAGTGCTGACTCCTTTATAGGTGATTCATGCAGGAGGAAATCATCTTTTTTCTTCTGATCCAATCCATTTCCTCCAGAAGCAAACATGCTCTGCGGCCTCCACTTCCCGCCCTCTTTCATTCTCCATGATTGGCAGTGAACTTTGGCCTTAGGAAGGAGAAGAGGCAGGGCTGGAGTTTCTCTTTCCATTGTTCCTCCTGCATAGCTGACTGTGCTCTCTCTAGTGCCTGGAATGCCATTTTGCTAGACCTCACTTCTGCCAGCCTGACAGATTGGGTTTGGGTGTAAGTTTGCACTTAGGCAGCCTGGCTTGGCTCCTGCAGCAGATGCCTTGACATGTGACGGAATGAGGTAATGACCTGGTTTGGATTGTCTCCAAAAATCTCAGCCGGAAGAGAGCTGCTGCATCTCTGGAAAGTAATGTTCCGTGTCTCTGCTCCCTGACATTTATCAGTGTTGCTTTATAGCAAGAAGGTAACAAAATTAGCTCATTCCCCTTCCTCCCGAGCGGCATTGTTCTTTAATAGGAGCAGCACAGGCTAATAATAGGCTGTGTGTGTGTTTCAGGCTGTGCAAGAAATTAGGGGGTAATTGAAAAGATACCCATTATCATGCTAGAGTCTTTAAGACATCATAGCATTTCTTATAGCACTGGAAGCCCAACTATGAAAGCAAGATGCTTTATTTTTAAAACTGTATCATACGTGTATCTTTCTCCCAAGGCAGGATGGAATATTTGATTCCTCCTTCTTAAAATATGAAAGGCTGAATAGGGCAGCACGAAACAGGCCTTATGATGATTCCAAGTCAGCCCTGCCCGCAATCAAATCCTGGAAAAGATGGCTAACAGTCCCTCTGACTGAAACATGGGAACTGAAGCTATTGCAAGTCATCCAATATGTTCCAGTCTGCCTTTTGCTTGGAAACAAGCAGTTTAGCAGCTTGCTGTAATGGGGAAATAAACTGTCTGGGATAAAAGAGGAGAATCAGCAGAGTAATATGAATTTTTCTTCTATTTGGGAGCAAGGCTGCTGCCTAGCAGGAACACAGAATATCAGCTGGCTTTGATTTTTAGCTGAGAGGGATGTCTCTGTAATTATAGATCCCGCTGGTTGTGTTTGCACAATACGCTAATCCTGAATTGACTCCGTTATTTGGATTCACACAGTACACCGAACCATTCTTTAGCTCAGACTTGGGCATTTTACAGCCTCCAGGCCACATCCCACCTGCCTGAAGTCAATTGGAAATTAGAAATCAAATGTAAATAAGCACATAGGATGCATGCAATTGAGTGGAATTAAGTTTAGTGTATTGGTTTGTGTTCTGTCTCACTTGGGCTTGATAGTTTGGCCCTCCACAACACTCCCAGTTTCTCATATGGCCCCTTGGGGAAATTAATTGCCCATCTCTGGTTTAACTATTATGGCTGGATTCTTACAAAACACTGAATCACAGACTAGACTATGGGCATTTAGCCTAGGGTTCCCATTGTATAGAAATGCAACCCTAAGCCACACAGTGTTAACTTACTATGTATAGGAGAGATGTGCTCCTATCATGTAATTGTATTTCAACGTTTTTGAGATTAAGGGAACCAAAACAAGGAATGATCTGTGGGAAGATGACAAGGTGGCAAGATGACAGCCCAACCTGTGTCGTTTTTTAATGGGCTGGGCCTTGCCTTTATTCATATACTTTGATTTTTCATAAGAATATTATGTTGTGAATGGGCTATTTCAATGCCAGCTGAGAATGCTCATTTTCTGCATAAAGTAAAACTTTAAAAATAAAGGGGGACTTTGAACCCATAATATGTGTCTCCTTTGCATTTTTTGTAATTAGACGCTACATGTATTTAACATCAATAGTATGACATTATATTTGGGTCACCTTTCTGCAGCCAATTTTAAAAAAAAAGCCTACCAAAATATGCTTTCTTGATGGAATGGATAGAGTTGAGGAAAAAATGGTAATTAGCCAACATGATTTGGGGAAACTTCCCTAGGAAGATACAAAGATGCTATGCAGAAGTGTTCCTAGGGAGAGGTCCAAAAAATCAATAGGATATCTATAGTAATGCATTGCTGACACACATAAAGAAGAGGGTATATCAAACACATTTTGATTGCCATTTTGACTTTTTTGACCCTTTCTGCTCTGGAGCTGTGCCTGCTTTAAAAATTTTGGGCCCTTTCTGACATGAAAGCAAAACACAGTTCTTTCTCAGATGAAAGAGCTTCAGATTTCGTTTAATAAAGACTTGGCCTCTGTTGTCAGTGGGACTCCATCAAATGTTTATAGAACAACATTTCAGTTAATTTGTGCTGCAGTTTTATTTCTCTAACGCTGCCATCTGCCATCTAAATCATTTTATCATCTTGCAACATACTTGGAGTACTTAAGGCAATGAGCCAGTTTTACAAGATGACACATGCATTTTTCAGGCAAATTGTCACAGATTTTGCAAATATGTCATGTGCCTTTAACCAAATATTTGATAAATACGTGCAAAACCAGAATGTTTTATCAGAAATCAGCAAATTCAACATGGAAAACTGACAGCTATTTCTTAGTGTTCCTTTCATGATTCTATATATTAAAGAAAAAAACACGGATGGAGCCTGAGTCCTCCACATTGGTTAGGGGAGTGCATGGGGTTTGAGAGGCAGACAGAGTTCTACAAACTTGGCCTGGGGAGTAATCACTCTCTCTAGAGGTCTAGAGGAGGATACGAGTCCATTTGCCTCCCCTGAGTGATGACTGCATATCAACAAACAAGAGGTTTCAAAGAAGAGACCAGACTAGATGGCAGCAAGCACAAGGGTTTCATTCAGAGGTTGAGAATAATAGAGAACCACAGCAAAACAGAGATGACAGAGGATTGATCTACACTGCCTAGTTGCCAAAAGCAACCATATTTGAAGGGTAGGAAGGTCCATGTTGTTATGTATTCACCCTTACCATTGGAAATATGACTTCTGGAAACATTGACTTGCTCTTTTCTTTCTTACATCACCTTGATGACTCCTTTCTGTTTCAGTTGATGTAGTTCTTTGGAATAGAGTAGGGTAGAGTAGAGTGTCGGCGTTCCAAGTAACAAATTCCAACCCAATAAACTCTGAGACAAGCCTTCTCTCAAAGTTCTTGGTGGTTCAGGCAGCTAATGCCTCCTTAATTACTAACAACTGCCTGCAATTAGTGCAGGTTCGAGTCCCACCA
>JANHFR010003221.1:88696-105321 GCA_032468015.1 Mimophis mahfalensis | reverse complement strand
GCAGCTAAGTGCTAAGTGCTTAACAGCACTTATCCCACTGCACCACCGAGGCTCTCCTTCTTTTTCCATTGTTTTCCATGTTTTTTTCCATTTCTTTGTATTTTATACTTTTTTAAAATGCAATTTTTAAAAAAACTATAAAACTAATAATCATTTCTTTGGCATTAAGGCTGGACAATTTTTATTAATTACATTTTAATCTATTTCTCCAAATAAAAAGCAATGATATAATTTTTTAAAAATTTTTTTTAAAAAACATACTGTAAATCAACATCATTTCATGAACAATGTAGTGATACAGAAATAATATTAGTACAAATGAAAATTATTACATTAATCATACTTATGTGGTCTAATGTTATTTTACATATATGCATCAGTACATAATCCTTCATTTTTCAATTATTCAATATTTGCTACATTCTTCTGATAGTAATAGTATTGCTTTTAGCATATCTGATAACATCCTTTTTCAAAGTCTATTCTTAACCTCTAACATTCATTTAAGGTGTATTGTATAAAAATATGCATAGCAATATTTCCCCTTGTTAGATATTTGAATTGTTTAAGCGGGAAATCCAAGCCAGCCCATTGGCTAATGGGCTGGGCTCAGCTGTATATAAGGGGACAGGTTTTGCCCAGCCAGTTGCTGGGTCTCACTCTCAATAAAAGAGCTGTTCTGTTGAATCACTCTCTGGCTTCCCCAGTCCTCATTCCCCAGATCTAACACTGGCGACGAAGGTGGGATTCTGACGCACGAGCCAGAACGACCCAGCCAGTTCAGGAGTACCGAGCCAAGCCATGGCTGCATACACTCCACCACTGCCATTCCAGCCGAAGACGGAGAAGTGGGACAACTACATGACCCACTTCGAGTGCTTGCTGCATGCCAACGAGATCGGCGGCATCTCGGATGACTGCAAACAGGCGATCTTCCTTACATACTGCGGCAATGCCGTTTTTAACATCGCGAAGGCTCTGGTGAGCCCAACCCTGGTAATGGCGATGTCCTGGACAGAACTACAAATGGCACTGAAGAAGCACTACTCGCCAGCGCCATCCAAATACCTGCACCGGATCAAATTCTGGCAGCGGGTTCAACTGGAAGGTGAATCGATCAACGATTTCGTCGCCACACTGTGAGAAGCTGCCATACCCACCGAGTTCCGAGACCTCAATGAAGCCCTCATAGAACAGGTGATCCAGGGAGTCAGCGACATCTGCCTGCGGCGGAGACTCCTAGCCTGCCAGGACCTGACCCTGATGGTCACCCTAGACGAGGCACGGGCACATGAAGCATCCTCATCCGCCGCAACCACCCTACAGCAACCCCTGACAACCTCGAGCGTGCCCAAAACTGCCACCATACACCACGAGGACGCCACATCGGAGGAGGATGCAGCATCCGATGAAGGTGTTAGATATTTGAATTGTTTAAGCGGGAAATCCGAGCCAGCCCATTGGCTAATGGGCTGGGCTCAACTGTATATAAGGGGACAAGTTTTGCCCAGCCAGTTGCTGGGTCTCACTCTCAATAAAAGAGCTGTTCCGTTGAATCACTCTCTGGCTTCCCAAGTCCTCATTCCCCAGAGCTAACACCCCTATTTCTAATTGTTAATCTATTCTAATTTTTGGTACAGCCACTCTTGTTTTTATTTTTTAAAAAATCCTCCCTATCCATCATCTCTCATCCTCTTGGAAGTTTCCCTCCTTTTCTTTCTGACTTGTCTCCCACACTCTTCCCTTGGGTCCTTGCCTACATCTGTCATATTCAACCCAACCATTATTTCCATCCCCACTATTTTTTGCTGCCAGTCTACCCATATCTGCAAATCCTCTCTCTTTTCCCAAAAAATATATTTCAATTTATTCAATTCCATTTTTCTACCCCCTAGTATATATATTCAGCAACTTTATTTCACCCAGCTTTATAATCTCCTCCTTCTTTTCTCCTTGTTCTATTTGTGTCATCTGTTCTATCTCATCCTCTAAGCTTACAGTTTTCTCGGTTGTTTCCTCGGTTTTATTATCCTGCTTCATTATTCTTTGTTGCACAATTTTGGTCCTTCCAGTTATATCATGTAATAAATCCTTTATGTACCTGAAAATTTCCTATCATTGTATCTTAAGGGCTTTGAAATAACATCCTATCTTCTTTTTGTGACTCCACTTCTTCCTGGTGGGCCATCTTGCCTTATTTTTAAAAAGTCTAAGTACTATACAATGTTCTGTCAATAATCTGTCACTGCTCCAGAGTCTAGTCTTTTTGATGTCCCAAAACCAGCAGATTACTTGATCTTGATGTTGTTCATCAGGAAGTACAAATAGCTCTTTATATCCCACAGTTAATCAGTAAGTTTCATTTATGCAGTCCAGGGTTTTTTCCAAGTGATTCTTTAAATCCACTTTTTAAAATGTACTGGTTAGTTCCAATATTCAAAAGTCATTTTATTAGATATTCTTTAGGTTTTCAAGGTTGATCCTCTGGTCACCATGAAGTAGATAAGTATAGAACAGTAAATAATACAGCAGGCCTCCAGGTGTTATTCTTCTCTTATCAATTCCAATTCCTGCTAGGGTGCTGTTTTTCTCTCTCTGCCTCTCTTTAGTAGCTGCTAGAAAGCATTCCAGAGAGCCTCTTTTTCCAGAATAATTTTCCTTTAGGGTAAATCCTAAGCAAAATTAAAAAATCACCTCAGCAAGCTCCAGTCGCTGTCCACTCTCAGTGCTCCAGCAGTCTTGGTTTCTTCAGATGCCCCAGCTTCACAGCGGCCATTTTGGCTGCCTCATCTTCATCCTCGGCAAAGAGGAAAGAAACCCTGGATCCAGCAGGACAGCTACCATTCTCCATGACCTGCAGGGTGCCCCTGCTCATAAGTCACCCCTACAGCAGGGGTGGGTTCCTACTGGTTTGGCCCAGTTCAGGCGAACCGCTTGTAGGCATCGCCAGAGGCATGTAAAAGTGCCTCCCCACTTCTGGGCTATCCTTTATTGCACACATTTACTGAGACACGCCAGAGCTGATTGGTGCTTCTCAGCTGTTTTCTGGCTCTGGTGCCTCTCAGGTGTTTCCTAGCCCAAAAGGAATGTGCGTGCAGCCACACAGAAGCATGCACGTTCTGTTTGCACTAGGAAACACCTGAGAAGCTCCAGAACAGAAAAATAAAACAGGCATGCCAATCAGCTGTTTCCTAGCCCAAATGGAACATATGTGCTTCTGTGTGGCTGCGTGTGCATTCTGTTTGGGCTAGGAAACAGCTGATTGATGTGCCTGTTTTATTTTTCTGCTCTGGTGCTTCTCACAAATGCGCACACATGGCATGCATGTGCGCTAAGTGCGTGAGTGCACACAAGGCAAACCGGTTGCCACACCAGTAGAAACCCATCCCTGCCCTACAGGGTGACTTTAGCCCCTTGGGGGGCCCTCCGACGAAGAGGATTCAACGTGGGAATGTGGAGCCCCACTACCCTGTGTCGATCACGCAGTGACATCAAACCAGAAGATAGAATTTTTATTTGAGCCTTTATGTGAGTCTTGATTCCTAACCACAGACTGGATAAGTCCACACAATTTTCTTGGCAATATTTTCAGAAGTGGTTTTTTACCATTTTTTTCTTTCTAAGTCTGAGAGAAAATGCTATAATTGACTCAAAGTTGCCCAGCTGGCTTGGTGCCTAAGGCAGGACTAGAACCCACAGTCATCATATTTTTAGCCTGGTGCCCTCAAGAATTACACTAGAGTCTTGGAATTTTATAAAACTATTTCACTGAGGAAAAAGAAAAACGAAATCACATTTCAATTACTGTACATCTTTTTAATTAAGAGCTTGGTTATTTTTGCTATGCATCTAGAAGGCAGAACATTGTTCTATTTACTTAGTAAAATATCCTCCCTTTCTTATGGTATGCTGTTATTTTTGCTTTCCAAAGTCAGGAATATTTTTTTAAATATCAGGCACCAGACCCAACAGTGTCCTTTTGGCTCGTCAGCTTCTTTTAAACTGCTTTTTAGATTCCTGCTGTTTGCAAAACATAGGCAGGCCGTAAATTGCTTTTGGGACTCTTTCCCAATGCAGCTACACTAAGCTTCCTCCTCCCTCATTTGTACAAGCTTGATACTTCTAAACCTTTCCCCTTCTCTCGTAATTCCATCCTCACTGCAGTTTAACAGCCCTTTCTCTCTTTCCCAGTTTGTAATTCTCTCTGTAGACCAAGAAACAAGTCAGAGGTTTGCATACCTTTTCTCTGAAGGACAAAGGCAAATTAAAACAACAACACAAACACTCAAGCTCTGGAAACCTTGCTTTGTTCTCTGGGTATTCTGCCTTGAGAGGATTTGCTAGAAAAGCCCATTGACATACACCTACCATCCATTATCTTGAGAACACGTGTGTGTGTGTGTGTGTGTGTGCGCGCGCGCGCACGCATGCGCGTGTGCGTGTGTGTGTGTGTGTGTGTGTGTGTTGACGGGGATGAACCTTGTTGAGAATCACTGCATTCATTTACTGTACATGTAATTGGAGAGAAATGAGAAAAGCTATTTGAAGGGTGCATATTTGAATTCCTGTGATTTTCCAAAGAAATCCGTCAATTCATAAAGAAATGGAGCCAGGATGAGCCCACGTGACATTGTCATGGATCATCAATAATATGATTTTGCAGACAGTGCTCTAGCAAGCGATAATAGGAGAAGGGAAGGGAGCGGAAGGAAGGAAGGAAGGAAGGAAGGAAGGAAGGAAGGAAGGAAGGAAGGAAGGAAGGAAGGAATAGCTATAGACCAAAAGTGGTTTCTAAGTTTTACTTTTCATTAAAGGGAAATGATTGATCTTAGCTTTTTGAAAGTGTTCTATTTGGGTCACAAGTCTGACTGCTCTTTGTTTAGATTGGCATCTGAAAATATGAAAGCAGCAAATACGTATATCATCCCGGCATGCTTATGGAGAGACGTGACTGGCTGCAGCTTCCTATTGAAATGGCAATTCTAGATTTTCCTCTGCATCAGGTTATGAAGTGACATTGTTAATTTCTGGTTCAGATGCCCATATTTATGTATGCTTAATGGCTACTGAAATAGATGACTAAAGGAAGACATGATTGGACAGAGGATTACAGCCAAAGGGAACATATTCATCTTAATGTTTTGGAAATTCTAGTCATTGCACAATGGCAATTTGGCCAGAGTCTCACACAGAGGGAAATACATTGCCTAGAACTAGAAGCCAAGATTTTAATAGGAACCAGGGGGCCATTTTACTCAAGCAAGCAAACAATGTTGAGCTAATATGCTAGTTCAGTTGTTTTTAGGCAGTGGTGCTGAAATTATGTGGTTGTTGACTTATTCAACTGGCTTACCATGATACTGCAGATCCAATTACAGATCTGAAGCAGTATTATTTCTCTATGATATCTTGCATGGATGGGTGATTAAATCCAAGGCCATTTAATGCTTTCACAACTTCTGTGTTCCCATTGTGCTTTCAGAATGGCTGGCTATTCTGCATTTTTTTAATATATATTCCATGCCTGTCTCACTCTGGATGTCAGCAGGTGTTTTTCAAGCATTTTTCTCTTTTTAGCTTTTATGGCCTTTGTAGTTGATACTTTATATGTATGCCAGCAGTTCTATTCACATCTGAAATGCTGCACAAATGGAAGGAGGCAGGGTGGAAGGTGAGGGAAGGCTAGCAAACAAGCCCCAAACAATGATTCCTTTTAGTTCGTGGAATGAGTTCAGCGTTGCTTCCTCCAGCCTATTTATGTATGATGGAGTTTGCAGACCACCTCTTTTATGAGGGCATTCTCAAGCTGTAAGCATTTTGAAATCTAAGAATGTGTCAGTCATTCTGCAGTATGAAGATACTAAAAGTTGCTAATTCCCACCATCGTGGCCACAGATCCTAGCACCCCCAACTGTAATCACACCAGGTATCCATAATTCAGTATGATCATCCTTGGCTGATGTGGCTATTCACCATGGTAGCTGTGAATAATGGGATTTATATTTCGGCACATCTAGAGAGCATCAAGTTGGACAAGACTTTCCCACACAGGAGAGTTGTATCAAAATTGTCACTCTTAGCATTTGCTACTGCTAGGTAGTGAGCTTCACTTTTATAGTCCAGGACATGTATCATCCTAAAATTAAAAAGTTTCCTTACATGCACTATCATTCACACCCAGCCCTCCTTTATACTGTAATGGTGATTTTGCCTCATGTCTGAAAATTCTTGACCAATGCTGGTCTTGGCCTGCTGTAATATGACGGTGAGTGGGCGTGACCAAGTTTTCCCGCCTTGTGACCCACAAGAGGATGAGGAGCTTCCCCTACATATAAATACCTCCCGTACTTTTGGAGACGGATCACCTTGTCACTTCTGATTTCTGCTGCTCTGAGGAGTTCACATGCACTTTCTTGGGCCTAAATGCTCTCAGGAGCATATTATAGTCCCAGGACTCATGTTTTTGAGGGGAGACAGATGTGCTGAAGCACATCTGCATAATCTACATTAACAAAAGACAAGGAAACTGTTATATATAGAATGTAGCTGTTTATTATTTTTGTTTAACTTCAATAAATATAGTTCTGCTTTTGATTGAAGATAAGCCTCCTACCTTTGTGTGGTTGAAAGCAATCGTCACAAGCATCACCCCTGCATCTACATTATTATTTCTTGACACCTCTCTATTCTGCCTTCTCCACTTCTTTTTCCAGCTGTAAATATCTAACCCTTTGCTGTTGAAAGCCCCATGGATGTCACCTGTGATCTCCTGCAAGTCACTTTTCCAGAGCCCAAACTGACAGGCTAAAAGTCAGGTTCAATGCTGTTGTTTTTATTCTGACTATGAGTACTGGAGTCCCTGCCAACCTGTCTAATGATGTGAGATGCTGGGTGCCACAGTTCAGCAACATCTGAAAGGTCCCCAGTTTCTATCTTCCTGTTCTTATTTCCCCCCACATTCCCCCCAGGGAACATGTTTGACATTCAGTATCAGTTTCACTCTAGGGCAGGGATCTCCAAACTTGGCAACTTTAAGGCTTGTGGACTTCAACTTTTGGGGGCTTTCAGTGTGGTTTGGCTTCAGGTGAATGGCCGGCTGTCATTTACTAGGTGGGTAGGTTTCATTTGTGTGGCTGGTTGGGGTGTGCTTTGGCTGGAGGTCTCAAGGGGTGTCTGTTTGTGTCCAGGTGCTTGCTTGGCTTGTGATGTGGAGATTTTTCTGTCTGTGAGTGCAGGCTTCCAGATAATTGACAGTCTGGTGGAGTCATCTCTTCTATTCATGCTACCAGGTCGTTTTTCAATCTCTATGGCTTCTCTTGTTGGGGTTTTCCATTGTGGCTAGGGTTTTGGAGCTATTGAAGTCAATGCTATGACCTGTGGCTTTCATGTGCTGGACTAGTGAGGATCAAGCAGAACACAGCGAACTCTAAGACCAATAAACACAGACCAAGACCCTCATCCAATCAGGATGAAGAAAAACCATTGAAGCAAAGCACGCTGTCAGCACCAAATTTAAAACCAAAATGGCTGTGAAAGCCTGACACACGAGGAAGACAAACCCAATGCATGAGCCTGATGATGGCAGATGAGATTCTGGTGAAATGTTGCTACAACTTTAAAAGCACAACAGTGAAGATGTGGGAAAATACCCGAAAAAAGCAAAATGCCATACACATGAATACCTGCAAAAATATAAGAAAAGATGTGTGTGTGTGTGTGTGTGTGTGTGTGTGTGTGTGTATGTTACTGCTGGCTTATATACTTGGCAAGCATCTGAACTACCTAGGTTCCTGGTCACTGTATGTGGAAAGATTCTGCAGCAGAAGCAAAGAAGGCACATGTATCAGCTGAACAGTAAATACACCTGATGTGAACAAAACTTCAATAGCAATTGATTATGTGGTACGGTGAATCCAGACATTGATCATCCATACTCTTCACCATTAAACTCATTCCTGGACTATTGGCATGCAATTTTTCGACACATGTGTGCCCTTTCTGCTCAGAAAATATGACCGAAGTGTCAGACTTTACATGGGAAGCTTGGAAATTTAGCAGGTACTAGTCCACACCCTATAAAATTTATTTATTTATTTATTTATTATTTTAATGGGATTTATATGCCGCCCTATCTCCCGAAGGACTCAGGGCGGCTCACAACAATACACAATTAGAAAAATTAAAAAATAATTAAACCACAATCCCATTAATGTCACAAATTTAGAGTTAAATGCAAAATGACCACCACCTAGCTATAATGGTTTGAGAAGTGCATTGCAATGATGTGTTGCAGCAGACCAGCTTGCAGTTTCTCCACTGAGGCAGCAGCAAATTGTGGGTAGCAGGAGAGTTTTAGTCACCCTGTAAGATTTAAGGCTTTCTTGGGAGTTCAAAGAGGTACATTTATACCCTTCCAATTTGACTTTCATGATGAGTCCTCTGTGTAGGTAACTGTGCTGCCATGAGGCAGCTGATAGCCCAAGATACGCTTATCACCTTCCAAGGCTAATCATAAACTTGAACCCGGACTTCTTTCATCCAAATACATTCCTAATCCTTATTACGATCTCCTTGTACTTCTTTCACTTTTCTCTGTTTGTTTTACGTCTCTCTGCAAGCACTAGGACATAAAACTAATACTTTGATCAGCATGATGGGGATAAACCTGGAACCTATATGAAGAAGACAGAAGGATTTGTTTTGATCTTCAACTGATTTTAGTTTCCTGTCATGCCTGAAATGGGTACTGCTGCTAATTTTAATTTATCTAAGATAAGATTATGTACCACAGTTGTTAGGATATATAACAACAGTATGAAAACCTATTGAACAAAATCATAATCTTTTGAACATAATAAACTTGGATGTTTTTTTGGCTAGCTAAGTAAAATAGTTCAAGGTTGCTAGTTTTTTTTGTAAACAGATATCTTTGGGCTGACTTAATATTGTCTCCATGTTCTTCAAAACAACAGCTGCCTCTAGCGTTAAATGCATATAATTACAATTAAAAACCCCCACACATTTAAGGAAGACAGAACCAAAAATAAATATATGATTACCAGCAAGGTTCTGTCACTGGCTGAATCTACCACCATTCTTTATAAGGTAATGGGTGAGTTAATTTAGCTGAAAATAAGCCCCACAAAAATAAATGAAATCCAAGTTTTTAGTGTCTCCCAATACATATGTGCAGATAACCAACAAAAGATAGAGAGACATTTATTTTTCTTAGGTGCTCTAAGCCCACTTTCTTTTGATTTTGCTATTATGCAATAATTGTGAATTTACCCTATCATTTAGTGATTCGTATTACACATAAGGATTATACATTCTACTGGCTTGTTTAGAATCGTCAACCATATATAATTCTCCCCTTTTGAATTGCATTAGATGATCTAACAGTGTGAATGGAATGAAAGCAGATAAAGTAATACTATTTTAAAGTACCCGTATGTACTCACAGATAAGCCTCTCTTTAGATAAGCCAACCCTTGAATTTTTAACCCAAATACCGTGAAAAATGTGCCACCCACAGATAAGTCAACTGTGAAGATTAAAAGGTATATAAATTTTGAGGGTCAGCTGGCACATTTTTCACAGTATTTTGGTTTTTTAAAAAAGAGGGTTGGCTTATCCAAGGATGGGCAATCTGTATGTATATATAGCACTTTATTTTGATAAAAGATTCCTCCAGTGAGCCACTCTCTTCTTGCTGCTGATTGTGCTACATCTTGAGTTAGGAATGGAGAATAAGAAGGACTTTTCTGTAATATTATATAGTGCTTAGCAAATTTAAGCTAAGGGCAGAGCGTTATGGATGAAAAGAAGTAATGAAGCTAGGGTAAAAGCAGGGTTTCTTTTTGTAAAGAAACAAATCCTAGAGAAAGAACCCATAGAAGATTTCACCTGAGGACTGTATGGAGAGGCTGCCTAAAGAGTCAAGGGCTTCAAGGGCTTTCAAAACAGGAATAAGATGACAAGGAAGCAGCTGTGTGCTCCTCAGTGATCAATATTCAGATACAATATAGGAGTACTATGTAAGAAATGAGAAAATGGAAGTTTAAAGCAGAGAAGCAGCACAGTACTTGAGGCTTTGCTGTGATCTCTGAGATGGAGGTCATACAATGGTTTTCTACTCAATTATAATGGAAAGTTTAGTTCAAAATGTTTGGAAGATTATCGGACAGAGGAACACATGATGATGTTAGACTATGAGATAAACCTGTGAATGCTGGTGCTGCTATGGTTTCTATTTTTTGCAGTTCTTCTGATATGGACACACTAAAGAAAAATTCAAGCAAGCTTACTTGTTGATTATTTTTGCATTTTAAATCCTTGTTATATGCATCATGTAATGCTTACATATTCCAAAAGCATTTTTATATAATCGTTTCTTATTTTCCATGTAAACAGATAGAAAATCAATTAATAATGCAAATCTTACAGAGGACCAACTGGCAAAAATTGCAGAAGCCTATAATCCCTTTTATATATAACATACGAGCCGATAACCCAGCATTGCCCAGATATTTATTTATCCCAATCCTGTATTAAACAGGAATGGCGATGTGAGGTGGCAACGTAAGTGTGGAATGGGCTGTCCTCCCTCCTTCCATTAATGTCTCCGCAATGCCTGAAGAGGAGATGGCAAGAGCAACTTCTCCCTGAGACGATTTCGGTAACAATTAAATTAAAAATGTTTTCCCTGTGCCCCCAGAAGTGTCAAGAAATGTCATCTCATGATGTAAGTTGTGTCGATCTTGTAATGGTGCAGGTAGACCCCGTTACAAATGTGCCCTTGTGGAGTACTGTGAAAGCTGTTACCATGGCAATACCACTGCGCTGTAGGCTGTATCTTTACAGAAACACCGCCCCCCCCCCGCCGGGGGTGAGTAATGTCTTATCCACACGGTATTTGTTTCCAGACAAGTCATCTGTATACCAAGTTTAGCTGAAATTGCTTGAGGAGTTCCAGAGTTATGCTGGAACATACACACAAATCCATTTTTATATATATATAGAAGATGTAAATGATTGCATATGGCTGCAGGGCTTTAAGGCACTAAAATAGCATACAGGATATAGCTTATAGATAATAATACATAAAACCAGAAACACAGTTCATGCACTTAATAGTAGATTTTATTGTTGGAAGAAAGCACCATCTTATTTTTATATAAAAGTATGAAACACAACTGTGGCAACTCCCAAGCTACAAATGTAATGCTGAAACCACATTTTGAACAGAATTAAGTTTTCTAATATTTTCACACAACACTACAGCTAGAGAAATAAGAACGCAACCTCATGTCTACTAACATAAATTAGTTTACACACAAAAACTACACAGGCAGAATTTCCAATCAATGTTCAGTAATACCTTTACGGCTGAGCTCTTGCCCCGATTATTCATAAAAATCTGTTGGTCATTTGAGAAGACTTGCTTTGTTTTTTTTCCTAAGGTTATACCAAATTTTTACACAAGTATATACCACCCACAATAGTTCTCCAAATATGTTCATAACACTACAAGAATGTTTGGTAAATATATATGCTTAAAAAACCCCTATCCACACTGCACAATATTCACCATGCATGATTTTTACACCTAATCCATCAAAATTAATTGCTCATCCCTGCCTTTGTTCCAGAGAAAGCGATGCAAACCAAAATCTTCTTTTTTACAGGTTATACATAAAAATGATTTATAGGACAAAAAAAAAATCACATCCTATATCCCTTTGCCAAGCTTAAGCCTTAATGATCTATTTTGATTAAAAAACAGAAACAAATATTAAGAAAATTAAGCTAAATATTGTGAGGTAAATGTTTTCTTAAACAATCTGTTAAACAGATGGGCATTACTGTGATGACTCAAATTCCCAGGTGCCATTACTACTACCGCTTGCCACTCATATGTGCTATAAACGTAACAGATTCCTTCAAATATCATGTTTCTTCAACTTTTGCTGTAGCATAGCTATCATAAATTTAGACTTGCACTATTTTAACTTTTTAGATTGGGTCAAATATATTTGTCTGTTTTTTTAAAGCTAAGAAGGAAATTATGTGTTAGGGCTGTTCCACCTATGCAAAAAAAAAAAAAAAAAAAAAAAAGCTTATATGAACTAGGTTAATTCAAATGGCTGGAAGAGAAAGGCCATCTTATTTCATTAGCAAATGTGACCTCATAGTATAAGGATAGATCTGCTTAAAGTAGATGCTGATATAATGGATTGCATCACTACAGTTACATGAAGTAATTTTTAAGACAAGTATAAGCTTTATACAGTTATGTCAGGGGAACAACAGGCAACAACTGACCAAACTAAATTTAATTGGAATTTACAAGGTTTGTGTCTGTGTGAAATTTATAATTTATAAATGTGAAATTTAACTGTATTATTTCATATCTACAGCCTGAAGCAGTAGCAATAGCGCTTAGAATTATATATCACTTCATAGAGCTCTACAGTCCTCTTGAAGCCGATTAGAGTCAATGTATTGTCCCCAACAATCTGGGTCCTCATTTTATGGACCTTGAAAGGATGGAAGGTCTGTAAATGAACTTTGAGCCGGTCAGGATTGAACTCCTGGCAGTCGTCAGAATTAGCCTGCAGTACTGCATTCTAACCCCTGTGCCACCACACCTCTAGTAGGCAATTGCACTACTGTTGAACATGCGGAATCAGCCAAAAGTCTGTATTAAAGTTGCTTGTTGTTCTTTGAGGTTTCCCAGGTTTTTTTATTGGAGGCAGGCCAAATGTTACTCCATAGATACCTATTCTCAGCCTACTTTTCTAACTGTGCAGCCTTTTCACCCAAATTATCATGGGCTCATGTTAACAGCTTCCCCCAGGTGATTTTCATAGAATGCTTATTAACTGCTATCAAATGACATTGGCCACTTAATATTAACAATTAAGAACATAATGCCCGAAGAAAGCTGCAGTTGTAAATGAGGTTACTGCACACTTCAAAATAGTCAAATACCAAGTTGTCACTGCTTTTATCATAGTAACACTGAGAGAACCTGAATATTTTGTCATTTCACCACTGCAATGAAATGATATTCCAAAAGCTGGTATTATGAGTAAACCAAGAAAACAATCCTCATTTATTAAAATATTTGGCAATTGGCAGAATATTTAAGTGGTTTCTCCTTGGCTGCAATGCAAAGGTTGCATTTGGGTTCCTATTTTCTAATGCAAATACTTAATAGGAACACAAATACAAACAACTGAATCTCTGGATATTTCATAAGTTTTTCATAGTTTTTAGCTGTAACAATCACATAGTCTCTTTATAGCATTTTTTTTTCACAAGTCCTGCCACATTGTAATTTCTTATGCAGTATACTTGTGAACTGTAATAAAAGTTCTTTTAATAAAAGAACTGAGCATGTAAAGAAGTTCTTTTAATAAAAGAACTGAGCACGTATAAGAATTTATGTTTCTGGATAGAAATGACTATATCAATGTATTGTTTTGCTGTATCTCATGAACAGATATTCACCAGCCTTCATTTTAATTTTTAGGGGCAAGCAAACGTGTGTGCCTTTTGGACTTAGCTCAAGGAAAAGTGGTGGTGGTGGTGGTGGGGAATGTAACAAAATCCCCAATTACTTTTCATTATCATGCCATCGGTGCCCTCTTTGCTACAATCTTTCTCTCACAAAAATAATAATAAACTGTACTACACCAGCCAACAAGTTTGTCCACTCTGCTATAACTGGAGTAATCAATAATTGATAGAAAGGATTCCTGCTGCAAAATACTTCTAACATTAGTTGTAGTAAGAATTTTAAAATAGCTTCATCTATGCTGATCTTAGTCACCTAACAAAATTTATAACAAAAAACAAACAGGAATCATGCATCTATGGTGGCATTTCCCCTTCTTCTTTGAGAGCATTCTCCCAAATCAGAAGAAACGTCATACAAGTAGCTTGGCTATTCTATTTGGATTCAGCCCTTGGACCATCCTCTGATGGCAGGGAGGGGACACTATCGTGAGAAACAGTATCAATGCTTTGTGCTTCTGACTGAAGGTGGACAGATACCTCCACAGCTATTTCTTTGCCGTGGTCATTCACTGAACCATCATCTGAATCTCCTGCTGGTGAATTACTGCGCTTTATTTCTGGGTTTAAGGGGTAGACTCCCTCTTGGGCACCAAGTGCTGGGGTCTGTTTCACTCCATCTCCTACTTCATCAGGGTCATCAACATGCACTGTTTCAAATATTTCTTCCATAAAGGCCCTGCAGTTAAGGATTAGAGGTGGCAGAGGGATACTTCTGGCAAGTTCCTCAATGTATCGAGCAAATTCCATGGTTTTAAACTGGGTGACTTTGGCCAGCTCTAGAGTTTTGGCAGAGGTAATAATAGGAATGCGTTTGGCTATTTCAAAAGCCTTCTGTAGCTTCTCAGCCCCTTCAGTTCTGAAAAACTCATTGATGGCTTTCTCTGTTTTACGAAGATGGCTGCTCATCATGCACAGGCGTGTAATATTTAAGATTAGGATGATGGTAAAAGCAACTAGGCAGACAATCATGTAATAAATTCCCATGTCTCCAGAGGTGGAGACCACTCTGAGGGTGACTGAATAGTAAGAAGTGCCATTTTCATTTGTGACACTGCAAGTATATCGTCCCCGGTCAGCAAAAATTACAGCTGTGATATTAAGGATATTGTCAGAGATCACCAGTCTTCCATCTAAAGACACAAATAGAAAAAACGTTTAAATATTGCAGTATCAAATTATGCTTTCATATTTCTCAGGTCAGCATGCATGAACGATGGGGCCATTTCAGTTGTGGTCCCATCTCCCAATAAATACATGTCCAGAATTTCTCTCTAATTATTTATAAATTGATTTTAAATATTCTTTTATTCTAACCTGCCCTTAATTCTGGTAGCTGTTCTGAATTTTAAAAACTGACATGCCTCATGCCCTAGAACAAGCATAAACCACGTGAAGCTTAGCAGGAAAAAATATTCTGTACCATATTGTCTAGTTACCATATATTTTGGATTAATGTTATCCATTTATTTTCCTTTTCATCCCTATGAAAATATCTAATCATGAATATTTTCACTGCAATTGTAGTTAAATCCTATAGAGAATAACAGAAAGTGGATACTTGGATAAAATATTTTAATGCCTGCACGCAATGGGGTTTTCTCATCCAGAGTCTGATTAATAGTCAAAATAATGATCTTTAAACGATATATTAAATCACTGCAGCAACTTTGGTTTAAGTTTTCAATTTTCTTAAAAACTCTTGCTTATACAATATAAACTTAATTCCTACAGATGGGATTCAAATAACTACTGTAGATTCAGGATCAGATTCTTTAACTTGTTCTTTCTTAGAGAAAGAATTCTGCTGCTGCTGCAAACCCAATCTTCCTTGCAGCTGTGGTAAATTTAGATGAACAGTCCTTTAAAGGAGACTGCTTCAGAAAACGCTGTTGTTCAGAGAGGCATTCAAAGATTTGCCTATAGGTTCTTTTCACCCTAAATTCCAAATGATTTTAATGTTAAAGCAACTTGACTGAACAACCTATTTATTAATCATTAATTATCTCTCTCTCTCTCTCTCTCTCTAAATTCTTAACTATGCAAATAGTTGTCTATTGTTGTAATTTAAGACAGATTTGAAGTACAACGTAATATAGATACTTTTAGGCACTGTGATCGCACATGTAATTTTTTTCCCCCTCCCTGCTTTTTACAGAATGTGACAAAGAAAACCTCTATGAGCATTATACATTGAGTCAAGCTTATTGTAAATTTAAACACATATGCATTTTACCTTTTCCACCTTGCTCCAGAAGATGTCCCTTTGAGTTGTACCAGAGTATGGCGTCCTGCTGGCTAATGTTCAAATTACATTCAATGAAAACACAGGTACCTTCTTTTGCTATGATATCCTGAGGAACTGGATATTTTGTCAAGGCTTGAAAGATAGGGAGAAGTGATATGTTGAGAGGCAGGGGCCTTGATCCCAAAGTAAATGTCAGGTTGGAAGTAACATTTTCTTGAGCAAAAACACTGAGGTTAAGAACCAGAATCAACAGGCAGCAGCTGAACTTCATGGAAGCTTAAATTTAAGGGATTCTTTTGGTGAATTTAATTACTGAAGACAGTTAACACTGAAACAATATGCATTATCTTGATCACCAGAGAAGATATTGAGTGATGCCTCAACCATTGTCTTTGAAGATACCTAAAAAGCAAATACATGAGAAAGCCAACTAAAATACTAAAAAACATGAATGCAAATTATTAAAAATAGAAAACTATACAGGTTTGTTTAGTTTATGAAAAGGATATTAGCATTAGAACCACCATAACTGCAATTAATCAATATATTAGTAACCAAAAAAGAAAAAAAGGAAAAAAAAGAAATGCAAGAATCTGTTCCTTATACAAGTATCTGATTTGTGGTGGCAACATGACCCATTTTCATTTCTATATTATAGGACTGTATGTATGTATGTATATATGTATGTATGTATGTATGTATATATGTATGTATGTATGTATATATGTTTTCTTATGTTTTCGCGGGTATTTATGTGTATGGCATTATGCTTTGTTCGGGTATTTTCCCACGTCTT